>DWME01004465.1:0-16306 GCA_018244795.1 Parelbella ahira ahira
GTTTCGAATAAGAAAAAATCCGTTAATTGATTACTTAACAAAAATTTCACATTTAAATTCGTTCAGTTTTCTTGCCATAATTTTAAAACACTAATACTTGACAGCTCACCTGTTCGTCGGCATTGAATGAATGAATTCGTCATTGTACGGATCGGCAAACAAACTGTATGCGCGAGCCGCGAACGAGTGAACGGCGGGCGCACCGCAATAAGGATTAAATTCGCAATTATTCACTCGACGCCGCCTTGAGACGGTCCGCGGCAAACGGAAAATGTCGTTAACGGCTTGATCCGCGACGCGAACACTCGGATGTTTTGTTTATATGCGATGTATTCAAAAGTTACATTTTGATTAGTTCACGTATATTTTTATACATTTGTATGGACTAGGTACTTTGTCTATCATCATCTACAAATGAACGTCCTAGAACAAGTACACGGTTCACCTAGGAGAGTACTGTCGCTCCACCTACTGCTGCCATACAGCAATAGTTATCATAACAAGTTATGTTTGGGTGTGAAAGATATGGTTCTCAGTTTTCGTGAATACAAAAGGCTAGTATCTTAGTTGGCAGGAGTAGCAACGAGTCTGTTATTACTTGTCGTACTTGAAGTTAACTTTAAGTTAGAGTTCTATTCATGCTAACATGTTCTAACTAACCGAGCTTTGATACTACCAGTCACTATTCTTGCAATTTTGTTACCATTTTAATACGACTAATAATTTTATAATAATAACAACCCATATTGACTGAAATAATTGCCACCGAGACACCTATTTCTACAGACCTTTTCTAAATCAGTTGCGGTAGTTTATGGACGGCAGTGGATATCTATAATAGCGACCTGGTTGACTGATACTGTGACTTAAAAAAAAGTGTAAATAAAATGAATTACGCATATGGGCAACATTCACTTTGTATAAACAATATAATTTAAAATTATTTAAATGAAAATTACTTGTAATCATGTACGTCACTAAATAGTTTATCAAACCAGCCCATATAATATGTTCTCCTTAAATTACGAATAAAAAAATAACGCTTTAAAAACCCCGGCATTTTATCCGATGTTAAATCTAGGAACAGTTTACAAGATTTAGCACATTCCGAAGGGGATTTAAATTTGCAATTATTCACTCGACGCCGCTCCAAGGCATTCCGAGGTGAGCTATAAACGGCGCTGGAGGTTTATCCCTCGACATCATTACCCTCTATACAAGAGGACTAAATGAGTCCTTCTAAGCTTTCTCCTTACAAAATATGGCATTAAAATAGAAAGAAAATCTTCCAACCGTCAACAATTTCTGAAACTACGAAGCAGTTTTATTTTGGTTCATTAAACACTTTCAGAAGAATAAAGACTGAAATATAAGCAATGTTGCTATACCTAAGAATAATGTGTGAAAAGTACAGGAAAAATTCTTCGCTCTCAAATCCCTCTCTACAACAAACACTTTGCAACAATTTTATCGAAATACACTTAAAACTAATTATTGAAATATTCCGCCTTGCCTCACTGTGGAGGTCGCGGTGTAGGTCCGCCAGCAGCGCAGGGCTCGAGAAGGGTTAACTCAATTACCGTCGGTGGGGCGCAGCGTCCCGTCCGCGGTTTCACGCCCGACACCGCCAACAGCTCTTAGCACATTTTAATGTTCGCTCGCCCATACCTCCGCCCTTTTAATATCTCCCGTTCTCCCACCTATTGCATATGTGATACATACTCATGAGCTGTACATAAAACCGTCGCCATAAACAAAACAATAATACCTATTTGAAAATAAACAAACACAACTAAGTCAACGAAATGCGTGTTGCGTCGAGTTTTATTATTTTAAAGCCAAGCAACGAATAAGGGAAACCGAAACGAAAACACAATAGAATAAAATGTTGTTTCAATATTAAGGCATCGCGCAAAACGTTAATAAACATTCGAACAGATTTTTTCGATAACGAGAACACCGAGAAACAAGTGGATAGGTACTAACATTATGTACTCGTACATATGCAGGTACATATATGTAGGTATGTAGGTATATCAATACCACTACATCCGGCCCGCATATTTACTTGTACAATTGACATTAAATTAAGTGTTTTTATCATTACACTGAATCCTTGCTGTAGTGGTACGAATAAAGCGTTAAATTTAATTGGTTTCTTGGAGTCAACAATTAACCGAGAACGTTGCCAGCGCACCAGGCTGGCCCAATTACCGGCACATTACGTTAAGATCTAAATAGAATGAATTAATCGCCTCCCTTAAGGCTCAAGTTCCTAGAACAAATTAATTATACACCAATGTGTTAGCACATTTTAAACCTACTTCGATTACATTAATCTATTCCAGTACAATTCCGTAGCCTTATATTTAATGTAAAATCACGTGTTAATTTTAATTAGTAGCACTAACTTATACTAAATAAAATTCTCAACATTCCGTACTATAGTTTTCTTGACAGGTTTGTGTAAATTATATTTATTTATTCTATGAGCATAGGGAAATACATCTCATTTCTTCAAGATGGTCGCAGGGGCACTTCTCAGTGACTGCACTAACGTGTAGAACTTGACGCACATAAGCTTACCACTTCTACTTGAAATCATTTTACAGATGTAAAGTCGCTCAATGAATGCCAAAATCTTTAATTCAATAAATATATAGAAATACCTTTAAATTACGAGGTTACTGATTGAGGAAAGTTAATGCTGATATTTAAACGTTAGTCCACGTTTAACTTCAAAAGCTTCGTTATCACTACAGCCCCTCCCGCCGGACTCTATTCAAAGTTATATTTGTGTAAGGGCCGGCCGCGCCACCGTCACCGGCCGCGCAATAATCCGACGAGACAAGTGAGATATTAGATTCACCGCGGCCCGCGCCGTTAGCAACCATTATCGACTCTGACATCCACTTATTTATTGCTATGTTGTATCTGCGCACACCTGCACGCATTAAACAAAACGTCAACATTCAGGGCCACATCACAAACCATATTGTACATTGGACACAACACGAACGTGCAGTAGTAAAGACTGCTACAACAATCAGCCCGCACGCAAAACGTTATTAAATATTGTGACGCTCAAATTATTTTTTCTGCTTGACGCTTCGCGAGATGGAATCTTTATTAAATCAGCGCCGGCGAAGGAAATCTATATTGACTGATGACGGAAGCGAAAATATTTTATTTCGTATCAGAGAAAATATTTATTTGTAGATCTTTTTCGTGATTTCTTCGCAATGACGATAGAAACCTTGATGGATGATTCCGTATTTTATTTGTGTTATAGTCCAATGTATGTTGTATATGCCTGCCTGTCTATAGACTACCTCGTTGGTTGCAAGCGCGACTGCCGATCGGGAGGTCCTGGGTTCAAATCCCGGGTCGAGTGGTTTTGGATTTTTCTAATTTAGAATTTCTAGTAGTGACTCGGACTCTGGAATTGTGACCGGTGTATGGCAATAGGCTCACCACCTATTTATTTCATGGGACTTAAACGTAACTGGTGAAACGTGGGAGTGTACTACACTCCTCTGCCTACCCGTCCGGGGATTACAGGCGTGATGTTAAGTATGTTGTATATGACGGATGAATATACATGATTTAATCTGTTAACCTACACTGTTGTACGTAACTTGATACAGTTGAAGATTAGATTTAATTTATAGTAGCATTACGTCTATAATCACTGACGGGGTAGGCAGAGTGTAGTACACTCCCACGTTAATGGGTTTAATTTATTTAAGGTTAAAAGTAAACACTCAGAAATATCACCAGCTGAACTGGTCACTACTGCCTACCGTCATTTGGTACATCGAAGAAATTTCAAAGGCAAAGTTGTTAATGTCTTTGTTGACGTCACAAGGAAGTCGTTGGCGTTTTCCTTTACAATGGCTGAAGTTGTAACAATGTCTTATAAACGTGAACGTTACGCATTTAACATTATTCAAAGTGGAGGAGCATTCACGTGTCAAAAAAGGAACCGTACGTTGTCTATGTTCATGGTTTTAAGTATAATAATAATTATTATTATATTATGAGATAGGTAGTGAGCACCGAGCGCCATATAGATTGATCCCTACAGACCTGACATGCTACATTTATCAACTTTTCACTATTCTTTTAAGGGGATTGATAAGGGATCACAGATATGAACTTTTTACCATGAGAGGCGGTGCGACCCACGCCCAGTTTTCAAACTTGATTTGGAGCCAAATACAAAAACTAGCGATGTTTATACATAATTTTACAGATTTTAAAATATGAACACTATTAAAAAGGTTATATGGTAAGCTCTGAAGGATAATTTAATTTAATTTGCTGATAATATTCTGCATGGTTCATATAAGCACATTCCTAATTTTTTATTTCCTTTCGGAACATGTATTCCTGATAAGTAATCGCATAAATAAAGTTAATGAATAATAATAAAAAGTATGATGTATATAACATAACACGCTCTTTTAGGTTACGTGTTACGTACATATGTAGTTTCCATAAAGAACTCACCGAGAACGCTTTCAAGAAGACGAGACACTGTATGATTCCCTCCATGGTGTCGCCGGTGAGGCAGAAGGTGCCGGTGAGGTGGCGGCCCTTCTTGTCGCCCAGGTGCGGCGCAGCGGCCAGGCTGGCGTGCACCAGAGCGCCGCGTGGACGCGCGTCCCGAGTTGCGCCCAGCACGCCCGGCAGGGGCGCGCCTTCCATCAGCCGAGCCAGCGGGTCCATGCTACCACCACATCTCACCACACACCGCTCACCACTTTTCGCTATTCACCGCACTATGATACTTTCCCGTTCAGAAATATACTCTTGGCAATTGTAAAGCCCTACCGATTGTAAGGATGGCGAATACGCTTATCTTTGACAGTCTCGGCAGGGGATATAATGTTTAATAAACCGTTAAATATTCGCTAACGACGTCAGTTTTAGTCTATCGCACGTGTCACGTCGATTACTGACGGGTCACTGACTGCTTGAGCATCTTTCCAGTTCCGAGGTATTCATGAAAAGTTTGACATTTAAAACAGTCAACACTTGGCTAGATTTGGCACAAAGTTACGAGTCAATATATCAGAAGCAATGGTTTCGATATCTTGGCACTGGGTTGGTCTTTGGGTTCGAGTGACCAGATTAGGGATTGGGGCAGCCGGTGTCCACCCGGGACGAGACAGACTGAATGGAGCCGTTCCGCACTGGTTCCTCATAACTACACAGGCTCTTGCACTCCTCGCACTCGCACTTGGGATCGCTGCTGTACCAGCACTCGCAGTTCACGAGTATTGTCACCAGGCTGTATATGAGGATAGCCATCCCAATGATCAGATATATTTCCATCATGTACCTACTGCTCGCTGTTATTAGCACTGGATGGCAGCTCGATACACGGACCTCCGACACATTTTTAGCTCGGAGTTGACACGAGCGTAGCTAGTGACACAAAGTGTTGAGAGTAATTAATTATAGCTTAACAAAGCTTCACCAACGGATATACCTGAATGAACGAGGCTATAACAGCTCGGTGTCAATCATTTATCTGTTCGACAATTTAAAAGACAAATCCGGTACTGACGTTTCCGTCACTAATCGCTCGAGGGCTAGTTTAGATGCTCGCACACCCTACCTTTCGCTTTGTAATAGAAGCCAATTAACAAGAGACATACATAATGTAAAATAAGAATATAATAAATAATGTTCGTACACGAACTACATACAACCAGTTGGAAACTGTTGGAAGAGACTATAATGTAAAATTTGTTACCATTACCGGATATAAATAAACTCAGATGAAATATCCTGTAATGATATTTGTAGATACATTGCGCTTCACACTTTCTAAAATCGCTAGTAAACAAAATTTATAAACGACTGGACAATGGATTTACTGAATAGAGAAACTATCTAACAGAAAGAGGCACGAGATTAGGTAATAGTTGATAAATGTAAAATACAAAAAATTACAGCCTTATGTATTTTAACGCCATGAACACCTCCAAACCCGACACTCCTTTCACAATTACTCCGATGTTAATAAAGTTACATACTTACACTCTCGGACATACGTATATGGTAGATATATATAAAAGCTATCGATGTGTGCGTGTGAGCCTTTTAATGGAATCATTACAAACATCGGTGGATGGTCGACGCGGCGGCTCCGCGCGCTGCCATCAACAACCGGATGCTCGTTACCGATATGCAAATTTCGAAAATCATAGCAATTATTGAAAACGCGAATGGAATAATAATTTTGTTCATTAACGTTCACGCCGCCTGTAGGAAGTTGGTGAAGTATTATTGTATGATGTTTCTACGAGTACACGGATATACCTATTGTTATTAGTAAAATCATAATTAATGGACATGAGTATTCATTTGTTATATTTTAACATTACAGTAGATTAACAAAGTCGTAATTAAGTGAATTAAATCAATCTTTCACGGATTTGACAGGGAAAATAGATGACATACAGATGTGGAAATAGTAGAAAGTAAGTGAATTAAGACTAGATGAAATTTGGTTAATTTATTATATGTTTAAAATTAAGTATTCTCTAATTATAACCGATTTGACGCTCTAAAACGATTATTTTAAAATCAAAGTAAGTCAACATAAGTTTATTGAAATCATTATGTTTCTATGTATAAAAGCTCTTAAACGAAAGATATTGAACCCTTTAATAGCCGTCGACGGCACGTGAATACGACACGTATTTAACAATTTTTCATCCAAAATCATTAATATCACAGCAGCGTGAACGTAATGACGTAAAAACCCGTCGACGTACTTCGACAAGCTGACGTGATCCAATCGCACGACGAGATTATTCCTAGTTAATAAGCACACGCGCCGCGCTCAGTGCGACAACACTCGTAAACATGTGACACTTGATTCGGATTTACACGCGTACATTTACATGTACACTGTCCATTGCTTTCTCGTGCAAATCAGATCATACACCGAACAAAATAAAAGCAACAATGAAAAACATCAAACATAAGATGAACTGATGAAAATCAAAGTCACAGTTATACCAATTATTGATCTCATCGATTTTGTGTAGCTCATAGGGGCGATTGTTTTACAGTGTGATTTTGACGCGAGAATAATGAAACACGAGGCAGCTGCTTTGTGGAAATTTTCATTCGTGTTTTATGGAATTAAAACACGTGAACAGCAACCAATCAAAAATAAATAATTCATCTAGTACAACAATAATGTTAGACCTTCAATAGGTCCGTCCCACGCACAGATCGTAATTGTGTTTTCACTGTTAGCTAACAAATATAATAGTTCAATAAGGTGAACGAATCTTAGACACATTGTATTAAGAGAGTACTTCTTTAAACGAGTCATTACTTTGTTCATGAATACTGAATAAATGCTCAATTGGAAGAAAATGAACGAAATAATTTGATTAATTAAACATACTTTTAAACATGTCAATTGGCACTGTTAAAATATCCTAATGATACTAGGAAATCATAAAATCGTCTATACACCCGCAGTATTATTGAAGTGAAACGAATCGAGCGCCATATACAGCTTCAGGCGAACATATTCGGCCGCAAAATTTATACATGATAATATTTACGATTTACGATTTTTATAATACATTAAAATATTTAAGAATGGAAAAGTTTAAAATAATTGTTTCGAAATTTTTTGAAAAAAAAAAAGGTATCTTCAATGGCCATTTTAACTTCAATTTTAAGAACTAAATAAGATCCACTACTCTACTGCTGACACGTAGTACAGATTGGACGACGACACAGTTGGCGAGACCGCAGCTCCCGAACGGCGTAGACGAAGTAGGTCCCCAGTTACATACACACTCATCGGGCTGATTGGCTTCATTGTGCCGGCCCGTGGGCTCCGGCCCCACGTCGCGGCCCTCAATCACGCTGTATTCAGTGCGAAACATACTTATTGTGCGCGATGGGAAAGCGACTGATTTATATATCTATAAGGATAATGAAATATAACCTGTATAAACTACATCGTTTATGATAAAATCACATGTTACGTATTTGTCATCTCATTGTGTCCATTTGAGCTCGATTAATAATCCGATTGGTGTCAATTATTTCTTTACGATATTATGTTAATGATTACAAGGAATATACGGCCCGTTTGATGAATATATTAAAAACAAATTTTGATTTCATACCAACTACTACATCACGCTAACGAACTATTGAATGATTTTAATTATTTCTAAAATTATATGTAGGTACTTTTATAAAGACACGAGTGACTCAACACGCCACTACCTGAAGGAGGCCGATGATGCAAAATACAGTAACTAAAAATCAAATTGACTCCATCGTACAATTTAAAAAAACTTAGTCATTTTGTTAACATGTCATCCAATATGTCGAACAATTATAGGTTCGGCTGGGAAAGACAAGCTCATTGGTCTGATTGGCATCATAGTCTCTGGTAGTCGGTATTCAGTAGCCTCATGTGCGGCGCTCAGTTGCGGCAAGTGCAATGTGATATGTTGCTGCGACGTACGCAGGTATCCACTGAAGCGTCGATGATTAATAATAAAAAAGGGCGACATATATGTATGTCTATGTCTGCTCCCGCGCAGTTAGATACCATGGCAATTACGGCCTTTATCCTTCTCATTCTGAGAGAAGACTCGTGTTCAAAAGGAAAACTATAAAAGGGGCAGATGATGACATGATGATGATACTAAGGTAACGAGTCCCTTTCGAAAGTTACTTATCCCGGCTCAGCTCTAAACAGATAGTAGTATCCTTTAGAAACCGAAGTGCTTCGGTATAAATTCTACGTCGTTGTTAAATCGAGGAGTTGTCATTGGGCGGGCGGCAGCTCGGCGTTTGTCAGAGATTTATTAACCCACTAGGCATCCTACGTTGATAAATAGCTATTATCAGACGATAACGAGCAAACTCGACTATTTGATGTGTCTTCCGAAGGCTGAAGACGTTCACGAAAATGTGCCACATTAGGACTCAACTTGACAGATCACACGTCACCGAATAATATCAATACAGTAGACACTTTTAATCAAGCTAAAATCTAAACATTCGAGGCCAGAGTATTCCAAATCGATTAGAGATTTTACTGAATTTCAGTTCAAAATACTTTTTAATCTATTACTATACTAAGAACGCAAAGACATTATGACTGTGTAGCGTCGAGTCTGTTGCAAAGTGGAAACAAAAACACGGCGATATTCAAAGCGAAAGGTCGTACAGCGAGCCAACCCGTTCGCTTGTTGTCAGCACAATGGATCAGAGAATAATAATACGGAGTGTTTTATTTTTAGTATTTCAATATGATCGACAATTTGAACAACAAAGGCTGTATAGTCTCTGCCTGTCAGAAACACGCCACAAGGTTTTTTTTGCAATTCTTGTCTGTTTTTAATCCCACTGACCTTCCAAACTCTGTCAGATGAGGAAGAGAAATATAATTGCGCAACTCGATTTAAAAAAGGAGTGGTAAGTCATGTCTTTCCACTAAGATCTTATAGCATGAAACTGGACAAACAATTCTGAAACTCGCTATTTATTAAACTTGCTATAATTATATTATACGTTTATACGTGTCTCTGTATATTCTGCGTTTCGGTGTTTATAATTGATTGTCGTTGTGTGAGTTTACATGTATTGCAGGCTACACGTAACTTTAAACTTAGTTTCAAGCACTGTTTGCTTTACATAATATAAAGCCTAAACTAACCAGTTAGATTTGTATTGCACAAAGCATAGCTGACATTTTAATAAACCTATTCAGATTTTAGTGGATGTTTAGAGACATTTCGAATAGCATAAAAATGGAGCATGGTATGGAATTACTTTACATAATTGATCTTGAGTAGTGTTTTTTTCTTATAATTATATAATGTCCTAATATTTATCTATAAACAATAACACGTTTCAAATCTAGACATAAAAGCATTGATGATGATACGTATGCTACGAACAAGTATATTCAAGTAAGGCATGCTGATCACTGAGACTAGTAAAAAATTCTATTCATTACTGAACGACTTTATATTCAACATTGGAGCGAGACTATATTGCAAACATTTTTTAAATACACTTTCCTGATACAAACTGCACGAGCATTTTCCAGAGTGCAGCGTGATTTCGCGTCTGTGAGATAGAATTTGTTCAAATGATTTATAAAATAATCCACCAGCCACTTTGGTCCGTAGAACCTCTTCACGTTATAAGCACCGCGAATATAAATTGATGTACTTTCAAGAAATAAATAATATATCATTGCAACGCCAACGTAGCGAAATCGATGTTGGTCGTAGAGACAGCGTCTCGAATGAAGATATTAATAATTTCAGCAAGTAATATTTTTGAAACATTCCGAGAATTATGAATGTGTTTTGAATTTCTTAGTCTATTATTGTATATTGTATATTTCCGCGTCTGAGATTGCTACGAGATATATTAATTAATTATTATTTTACGACCTGCAAGCGGCAATAGAGTAAAATTAATAATTTTTGATAATAATACATATTAATATTTGATGCAAATTGAATTTTTATAATACCATATATATTTAATACATTGTATTATTTATTTTCATAATATCTTTACAAAACACTAATGTCACAAACATTTATGTAAGGCTGGTGTTAAGAAAGCTTTCAATGGAGCTTCAAAGTATTGAGTTACGTCAAAATTGTGATGTTACCAGTGTGCACTAATGGTATTGAATTACAACTTAATATTCCCTCACTAGCAAACTATAACTACTCCAAAGCTGGGCATCAGTATGACGTTCGTAAAGCGGATTATCTAATCACACCACTGCACCGGGCTCGGCTTGTTGTGTGATGAGAAAGGGATTTTAGTCGGATGTTAGATTCAGTGCAAGGTATTCCAACGTAATCCTATACTTAATGTTCTCAGCGAAGTGAACTTGACTAGTACCTACTTATAATGGCATGACGCCAACGTAAACATATTTTTGCTATTGAAGGTTTCGTGAGCTTCATGTATATAAAGACTATATGTACCCGATTAATTGGCGCACGTTTCCTTGGGATAGCCAACGGATAGTTTACGTATATTAAGACAATATATCATTTACATATTTACCGTTAGTGATACTTGCCACCTGATGTTGCAAATATCCAAAAATAACAGTGACCATTTACAGTCAGCTCAGTTTAGTTCGTATTATACAACGCATATATTGGACACTCCTTTAGACTACATTACTGTCTCAAAATGTAAGAATTAAACGAATCACAGACGATCCCGCAATCCACCATTTAGTCCCAGAGCTACCCCATGTAACAATAATATCCAGTACCAATAGAATTAAAATAAACTGAAGGCCGCAAGCTTATGTGTATAATTTATATGTATACCTATCTATTTTTATCTTATAAAACAGCACATAATATTCACTTTATCAAGTCATGTTTTCATCATTGTATAAATAATCGTTTAACAGCATTAAGCTTCCCATAATTACAATGATTCCAAATCACGAAACTATGGACTAACTCGTATTGAATAATTGTAAAACAAAGCGCTTGGCAGGTTCAGTGAGGCCGAGTTAATTCCATTGTATTAGCGTGTCGCAGTGAATATCGCACACATCTCAGTGATAATTTGTCGTTGGATAGAGGAGCGCCGCAAACGGGATCGTTTGTTCAGATATTAGGAACGTTAGGGAGGTTTACCTTGTAACACTCGAGCACTCGGTTGCATCGCGGGCGACACTTTTTGAAGCTATAACCAGTAGCCGCGATGTCGGTTTATAGCGGGTCATAGCTTCGATTCAAATTAATTCCTATTCCCATTAAGTATCATTATTTGAAAAACATATAAACTAAATTAACGGATTTATATTAACCGGAAGGGATTCCCGTTAGGTACACTGAGCACTTAAGAGCAGGAAGCCCGCTTGCATGTTAGTCACTGTTACAACAGTGAATAAGTACTCGAACACTACCTGTGATTAGTCCTACACATAATGATAAGGGCGTTCTCTAGCTGTCTACTATTCGCCGCTACCCGTCGTCTGTATCTAATATCTATCGTCTAACAACCGTAGATGTGACACTCACAACGAGTGTATTGAAGGCTCTATTACGAAGGGCCAGCGCGCGTCCCCAGCCGAGCGGCGCTCGCGAGCTCGTCTCCTGCCGACATCCAAAGCTTAATCCGGCCTCGTTCAGTTGGAGCTTTTGTCTTTGATGTATATTATCATTACGTTCGAGGCGCAGCGGATTATGAGCGCGATAAGCTTATCTTGTGATAACACGCACTGTAATATACATACATAGATATACTACTTGAAATTTTATGTCTACATCATTAAATTATGTATCAGTCTAACTCGAGTGTTTTCGGGATAGCTGGACTAGTTTCAGACGTAACCGGGGTTCTTCTTCGTGACCTCCCACCAATAGCAGCGAGATTGCGCAGGAGATAGTCTCAGTGGTGATAGTTGATATGACAGTTAGCTTGTGCACAATCCAATTAAAAATTATAGGAATGTAATTATACTCTAATATACGTATGTATTTGTTAAAGTTAGTTTTATAAACAAACAGTATAATGATCAAGAATTGTAAAATACTAGTAACAACTATATAATATAGAATTAAACTGACGATTAAACGCAATAAACAGCTACTGAACGACTTACATATAGTGTACGTTTTGGTTTGAATGAAGCTACACGAGTTAGCGAGCGTGAATCGTCGGAGCTATTGTTTAGAGACAGTTCAGTAACTAATCTCTTCAGTCGTTACCATTGTTAGGAAATGGGACAATTTATAATCCATACAGATTTATTATTATGTACCGCGCATATAAGGAATTAATAACTTAAAGTAGCATTGCTCGGAAAGTGGATATATTCTCCATACCCTATTATCACACTGAAACAAAAATAAATACATCAAAACCAAATATCATTTCTAAAACCTTTTTTATAATGGATTAAGACTAACTGATTTGTATCTATTCAAAAACTACACACTACAATGGGCGCGCCCAGCAACCTGTGACACCTGCACAGATAAGAGAAATACAAATGATATTCCAAAAATAAATAAAGCCGTGCTGAAGCTATATTTAGATATATTTGTATTGGCGTCCATTATGTTATGAATGTTGAATGATATTTAGATGTCACGCGCAATTTTGTTCTGAGGACCCCCCTTGCCCCGGCCGCGTGTCACGTAAGTGTCACGTGACGTTAACACGTAACGCCGGGACACCTCGCCCCGGCTCATCGGTTCCGCCTGATCCCACGCACCTGATAGCTAATCTGTGGGGATTTATGAAAATCAACCAATATTTATTTATTGCGTATTATGTACATTGAACATTTTCTGACATCCGAACGTGACTCGAATGTCGCTCAGTTACATTTTTTAAAGCGAAACATAAAGACTTTTTGTAAATGGTAAACGATCGATTTAAATTGAATCGTATCGTAGTGTATCGTATTTGAAACTTTTGCCCCATCGATACTATCTACAGCACGCGTAACATTTTCATCATCCTACAGTGAACAACAAACGGGTCTTATGTACCTACCCATATCTAACACTAGAAATAAAAATATTTCAGACAAGCATTAATTCTATAAATTCAAGTTATAAGACGACGAGTACGACTAAACTGAACTAGGTATAGAAAATGAATGTACTTAAATTGTCAGTTTTTACAGTCGACCGGTTCCAGCTCCCGAGCGTTCGTTCATTCGGTTAATGCTCCAAAACTGATCTGTTCACCAGTCAGCCGCTCGGACGGAGAAATAATCCGATAACACTAAATTTACGGACCGGCGACTTTTATACGTCGGTCGCATGATTTCCAGTAAACAGTAGTGTTCGGACAGCCTGCAATACAAACAGTGTGTAAGAATGAAGTGACAATAAATTGACTATATTCTCAAATAATCAACTAATCCTGCCACGCTCAATAACTATTAGAAGAATCTAGATAAGTGTGTATTAGTATGTACATATAATATTGTAATTTATCAGCCATCTGGTTACCATGACACAGGTTCTCTTCGAGCCCACTTTGAAATCAGATATCGTGTGTGAATATGTCTCAAAATACTAATATTATTAAGATTTCGATTTCTGTACATATTATCGAATATGATGCATGTTTCACTAGACGTATTGTAGTGTATTATTTAAATACAGACATAATGGATGTTTCATTAAGTAACTTTCACATACACCGCTTAGAATATGAGTCATTGGAATTGGTAAGATTACGTGTTATATACTCGCTACAAGGGTAAGTAAAAACATTCGCGGCTTTGAGCACTCTGTGTCATTAAGTGCTTTATAAAATTTAATGTATAAATTCTGCTAACCCACACTTTGCAAACAAAGTAGACTACAGCTTATCTAATTTTCAATAAAGACCCTCATCGAACCGCAGATCGACAGGTGAGTTGATGATGTTGGTTTATGTAAATAAAGAGGTTCCCTTTAAAAGTTTGAAAACATTTCCCTATGGCGTTATATTCAAAGCGTTGACGGTCCGCGTGCCTGAATCACAAACAATGGAAATTGAATATCAGCTCACATTCAAGTCTCTATGTGCATACACATAAGGTTCAAAGTGTTCAGATGATGCGATTCAGTATTTGCGTTTCCGCGTAAACAAGGTACTTTACATCTAGTGGTATGTAAATCAAAGCTGTGTGCAAAGCGGATAGAGTTATTGCGTTTCCTGCACGACCGTATGAACCGACGACACCGCCGCGCGCACTCTGGCGCCCTGGTACTTGTAGCGGAAATTGTCGAAACCTACTAACGGCCGCATACTAATGATATCGCCAACAAATACGCTAAGTCGAATTTGAACAACACGGTGCAATTATCTCGTGATTCTCACTTAAGCGTCGATGACCATGCAACAAATTCAATCATTTAATTTCATAACCAAAGTATGGCAAACAATAAAGGATTTATAAAAACGCTCCGAAATAAAAACGACAACAAAGTGAACGAGTTTACGAACTGAGTTCATTCGGCTATATAAAAATGCAGGTCCGCAAACCACTTTTGCAATTCGACTAATGCAGAGACGCTGACAGGGAAAAATGTATCCCCTTCATACATAAAATTCTTGCACGCATAACTCGAATATGGAATGGGGTAAGAAAATTCCTGGAAATTCACTATATTCCCAACAGAGCGCTAGGTATACGCAAACGTTTCCGATTCACCAGACACTTTGGATATGCAGTGGATGAGATCTGAAATTTTCTTGGAAATATCGGAGTGCAAAATGGATTAGACGAAAGGCATCGTTTACGTTTGGATAAATGTGAATAGGATTTCTCAATACAGTTAGGTATAATAAAATACGTGGAGATCTGTTGACTATATACGTTTTATTGCTGGACTGGTACGCCGTTGGAAGCAGCTCGGAACTAACTTTAACACGATATTCCATTGCTTATCTTAATCTAGACTAAAGAATCCACCCATATATATGACTATAAACCAAAAAATAAAAAGTTTGCCGTTTATATTCTCCGTAACATCATCTTGGATAATTATTTTCACTTTTGAATACAAGTGCAGTTAAAAACGAGGTACAGATTTACTAACACAGTCTTTAAGTTAATGTTTTCCTAACTCGCTCTCGAAAATTACAGTTACCTGGAGAACAAGAAGAACGTGAAGATAGACATAGACACGTTCAAGCGTCGACGCGATGGTCCCTCCACAATTCAACCCTGGACAGTTATTATTGGAACTTAAATGGAATAGTAAAGTAATTGATCATCGTACTACATTATGAACGTAATTTTCAGTCTATCAACAAAACGCAATAATTTCTTTAAATTTGACAATTGTGGGTAGACCGAAAATAGATTTGTATTTCTATTCCGAAATTCTTTCTTTGGTTTTTAAAATAATACCCGAAAAATCTGTGGCAACTTCTTTGCCGAGAATACGCGAGTCGACGACCTAGTTCTACGTAATTAAAGGCAGGAAGCTCGCTAGCACAAAGCGCTGAAAGCCTAGGGAAACCTGAGTTTCTTCTGAGAAATGTTTCAGTTATATAGAGATATTTGCAGAGACTGCGAGCCCACGAGCCGCAGAGACCGGTTCACATTAAATGGTCAGTTTGTTTCGAAAGTCATTAATATTAATAATAAAGTATATTAATAATATTATTCGATGCATTGATGATTCCACTGATGAAGTATGGGTTTCCTCTCATATTGAGAGGATTAAGACCATAGTTTGCCACGCTGGCCAAGTGCGGGTTGGCAGACTTCACACACCTTGGAATATTT
>DWME01004466.1:0-16302 GCA_018244795.1 Parelbella ahira ahira
ACTCGGAGTCTGGATCTGTGCCCGGTATATGTCAATTCACCACCTATTCCATGTTGGATCATAAACGTAACTGGTGAAACGTGGGAGTGTACTGCACTCCTCTGCCTACCCCCTCGGAGACTACAGGCGTGATTTTACGTTACCTACATATTTTTATACATATGTATGATTGTATATTGAAATGATTGTAATATATAATAATATTAATAGGTCGACCAGAATTTCTTATGTACTAATATTCTCACTTTACTAGTTCGATTAATAATAATTATATGAATACATATTAATATTTTATCATCTTGAAGCAATAAACTATAAGCTAATAGTTTAATATTTTATTATAATATTTTAAAAAGATACAATTTAAATCACATTCCTTTTTTTATCTTATCCATTTTTTATTGGCGTTTTAGAAGGCCAGTTCTTTCCCATTAGAATCTTTATAGGAACACGTTTATAGATACACGTTGTTTGATTTGGAATAAAAATATCGTACAAAAAAGGAATAACTGATTTAAATTACAATCGATGAAGTTTAGTATGTTATTAGAAAATCGTTGTCCGTATAGACAGAATTTTTATCATAATTTTGCATATAATTACTTATTATATTAGAACGCCAGGTCACTTACAGGGTAAGCAGAATCGAGTGCCAAATATGTTTATCATTGCCGACTTCACGTGTTTCTTTTATATTTATCTCCTTTCGGAGTCTTTCGTCTTCCTCATCAGTCCGTATTTGACATACTTATTTAATGAAGATAGGTGAGTCTCGGTCTTCCTCAAGGCTTCCATCCATCAAAATACACATTGCATTACCGTTTCCTTCATGACTACCCCAAATAAAAAGTTTATCGATACTTTAATTCTACGTTTTCAATAATTTATATAATTACTATTGTACTCGTGTGCTGATGTTTACGAGGCGTTTCATTCACCACATTCGCTCATTCAACTGAACTGATGAACCGAACTGAACCGAACTGATGATAACTGCGTACTAAATAATCGTAACGAACAATAAAATAGATGTAACAAAAAATAAATTAAAGGTAACTAATTCATGCGTTGTTACCATTATTAGAAAAACTAGATAAAGGTACTAATGTTAACAATATTACCCATTAATATATGTATCGTTTATATTACTCCGAAAAGTAAAGCGAATTAATAATTAATATACATCGAAATGTCTATCTGCGTCTAAGTGTCGTGTTTCAATGAGGCAACGTAAGAAAGTTAATGCAATAATGCAATTACGGGCACGAGAGATTATTAAGGCTATTGGCAACACGTAGTCGCGACCTGCCCGGCATTTGTAAGTAATTGACGTATAAAGAGAATGATGAATATTATAATAATCTATTGCATGTTAATTTTTATCCAGCGCGCTAATGTGTTGACAAAAATTAAGAAGAACATATGAAGATGCAAGTAGACAGAATGAGAAGACTATTAAATTGTTGTGTACTTTACAGCGTTAAGTGTTTCTATGAAAGAAATGTTTGGTGTGCAAAGGAATTGAAGAATGTCAGGTTAGACATGGTTAACATTTATATAGACGAAGAGCTATAAAAATATATATAATCTGTGTTACGTCCAGACTAAACTAAATATAATATTAACTGTCCATATTCATATTGATAATTACAAGTGCAAAGGTCAAGCACATGATTCTGATACACGCATATAGGTACCTAGACTTTGACATTCGGACCTCAATAACGTTCTACCTTAAAATATATGTAAGACATTCAAATGTCTAAAACCACTTAAACATATAAATTTATATATGCTCCTAAGTATACTCAGTAACATTATATTATATTAAAATTAATTAAAACAAAAGTGATAGTGTACCGTTATTTAAAATTCATAGTAACAAAATAAAAATAAACAAACCATCTAGGATCCAAATGGTACATATTTTTTTGTAAAAATAGGTAATTATGCGATTGTATTTTAAAAAGTGACTATTATGTGACCTAATGTAAATGGATTGGTGGAAAGGACCATCGGTAGGTAAGTCTATTATTATGTGGTCGCGTTTGTTTGGACTTTAAGGTGACATTGAAGCTTTGAAATGTTTTATTGCAATATTTACATTAGACGACAGAGAAAATAAACTACATATTATTACAAAGTCACGACGGCTACAGATGGCAACACAGAAAAAACGATACAGCACCTCTCCCTTATATTTATAACTAACTTTTTTAAATTAATGAAGCAGTAAATGAACAGAAAGTCACATGTGTCAGCAGCCGCCCATAGACATTTGTTATAGGACTGTTGTTATAAGACTGTTAATGTTAGTGCAGTTTAAGTTAGCTATGTCGGTGACTTTAGTTCTCTGTCGGATAGTAGCGATGGCACTTGAGCGGAAATCATTTATCAAATATCGATAATAACTAAAAATAGTTTTCAATTTTTTTAATAAACAAGGACAACAATGGGCAAAATACTTGATTATGTGTAATTCATAATACGTTTGCGCTAAGTACCGACATGTAGCATACCTAACTTAAGTAGCTACATTTCCAATGCTTACAGAAGTTAGTCTCTAAGCATCAACCCATAAGACGTACAAATTAATATCGTACGTGTGTTAATTAGACATTCACGGCACTGTGCACGTCACCGTGGGCAGTGGCCATAGCTTGAACGCACCAGGTCAATGCTAAGATAGATTTGGGCAAGCTACGCATCATCGCTACGCTTAAAGAAACTAGTTATATAACATTTAAATTTGGTTTTTAATTTATACAACAGTAAAAGCCGTGGGCGCTTGCTATTGGTGCTCGTAGTTTTGCTTTGTGGTTTTTAAAAGTTAAAAGATAAGAGATAAAAAATGATGATTACTTTTCTTTAATTTCAAAAATTAAAAATTTAATTCAACCTATAATAGGTATTTGTAATAAGGAAATACGATATTTATATTTAAATTTCGAAAATAAAGTACCTACATTAAAAATAAGGCCTGTTTTGTTTGTGCAATATTATTAAAGAATGATGTTTTTATTCCAGTTGAAATATTTCGCTGGAACACATGTTAATGGTATACGTTGGCACAAAAAGCGTGTGGGCCGCCTAACGATGAGCGATGTTGCCAACATCCGATATACGACACTTTCCATCGCTGTTAGTGCCAGTCCCGTGCTGTTGCTGACAGCCCGTCAATTAAATGGACGGCGAAAATATAAAGCCGCTTAACCCGCTTGGTGGATTAAATTATAATTGTTTAATGCAATTCGATCCGAATTTATTCAAGGTTAATTCTAAGTCGCAATAATTAAAAACTAGAATTTCAATTTTAAATTACCTTATCTAGCTTTCATTTAGTTTCATATTTATGTAATATGCAGTTTTCATCGTAGGTATAAAATATAGCATACGTTACGGTTCCAAAGCTACGGATTACTATAACGCGGAAAATATTTGTTCAATAAAACATGGTGTTATAACAACACTGTTGGGCAAGAAGAATTTATATTAAGGTCGTCACAGACGGAAATAATATATGTATTGTAGCAACGCATTTTACGAAATATTATAGTATACATAGTTTCTATAGCACCGTTCGAGTGACTGCACACGTAGCTATAATATACATAGATATGTACTTATATATCTCTTTCTTACGTCGTCAACATATATGTGAACAGATATAGCAAGTATCTCGGTATATCAAAACATATTATTACGTAGATAAATACCGCAAAGACATATATTAGGTGTATAGTATAGTTACCTTCCGAGGTACTTAACTGTAATATGTATTTTTTATAGTACAACATATTGATACATATATATGTATAACACAAGCCTGTGATGACCTTTAACTTCGTATGATAAAAAATAAAGCAAAATTAGTTATCTACGTAGTAATAACTCATACATATACCCAATTAGCGATTTTCGGTTTTAAGAAACTTTACTAGATGTAATAATTACTTTCAACATAAAATTACGTTGATATATGTATGTAGGTGTGAAATTTTTGTATTATATTTTACATTGTTTGCTAACGAATGAGATTCGAGAATGAAAGTATTGTCCAAGGCTTAAAAAGTATCTATGAATAAAATAACTAGAGCGCTTGACAAAGACAGTTCCATACACTTTTTAGTTATCTGAAGCAAAATTAATATAAGGGTCAATTCACATGATTATTTAGTTCTAGTCAGTCATTATCGTCAAAATTGACTATATTATTATAGTCAAAATACAAAAAGAACACTTTTAGTCAGTGTCGGCACATAGTCACGGTACGGTACATTATAATCAGACAAGCGTTATTACTGCTTTCATAAAGTATTTAGTATGATCTAGACCTAAACATGTTTAAGCTGTTTTGACCATAATATATTTAATTTCTAAAATCATTTTAATTCTTCAAGCTTTACACTTAATGAAGTGTTTGTATAACACATGTTACATAATGACATAAAACAGGTTAATAACACATATACATACTATTTTTTACGGTTAGACGTATTTGACAAAATGACGTAAGAAGATACATGATCATGACAAGAACGTGAGCTGGTCATGAGCAGATTACAGTGTGGATCGACCCTAAGTGGTTTTTATTAGACTTTAGTTTTATTTAACTGAAGTGTTTAAATAATAGCTGTTCGAGAAGTTTTTCCATGTCTTTGTCGCCAACAAACAAATATTGGTCTAAACGCGATTTCAATAAGTGACGTTGACCTTTATGATAAGTAGGTATTTATGTTTTACCTATTAAAATATACACACACAAATGTTGGATAGTTTTTGGCACCGCTTGGAAATTCCGATGCGGATTGTCATTAAAGTCGTCATGTTTACTACGAGGCTAACAAAACACCACTTAACATTATGTTAAACATTTATTATGTACCGGTCGAACCGGTAAATACCGGTTTGTCTAGCCGGAAACTCTTTCATAGGCAACTCGGATATTCTCAACTATAGTGATAGAGAATTTTTTACACCTCATAATGAGAAACGTACGTAATAACGTTTCTACTTTTTATCTAAATTAATTGTTTAAAACAATACAGAAGATCTCGTTAAGATCATCTTGAGTAGTGTCTTCATTGTAATTTTAATAGATTATATTTTAAAATGTTCTCTGTCTATCTCGTAAGAGAATTGGCGTGATGATGTAATAGTAACCAGAGCTATTAATATGCATGCGTTATTGTTAGCACATTATTGGCAATATTACTGTTAACGTGGTGTAGGACAAGGCAAACCCAGGGCGCCAAAACTCTCACTGACTATCGTAGAGAAAGCTTACGAGTGTTCAGCAGTGAACTGAGATAGGCTGATGATGATTGCCAATACCTCCGACCTTGTTTTCATGAGATCATCTTTCATACATTAAATTCTTCTCACCTTAAGTGTGAGTACAATTAAATAAACACTATTTAGAAATATATACCTATACACTACTCTGCCCTTCCAGATCTTCCTCTCATGCCGTAGTAAAATTGTCAAAAAAGTCATTTATCGTCTCACGTTAAACAGCCATTGCAACGCAAAGGTCTAGGTAGATCCGCAGTTAATATAAATAATGGGCATTTTTGAATTGTGTTTTTCGGCGCGAAAAATATATCCGTCGCGACATTACTGCAATTCGCGGGAGCTAATGAAGAGGGACCTCGCATATATCCAGACTCAGTTAGGTTGTTAGAAAAAACTACACAGGAGTTATTCTCGTAGATATTTATTCATCTTTCTGACTACACATGAAATGGAATAAATAAATCGTTTTATTATATTAGTACTATAATGAAATATCTAGTTGGATAATAACGCGACACTCCTCAAGAGTGTCCCGATCAGCGATAGTAGCGTGGCGGGCGGTGTCGGGTGGCGGCCTTCGCGCCGACACGCCCGGCAGCCACAGCCGCGGTGGTCGGCTGCAGTCAGACTGTCTCTCGCTACCATTGATACCACATATCTGTATTAATTACTCTACTTATGTACATCATTTAATATGTAACGTTTAACGTGCTTTTCGGTTATCTAGCTTTACTATGACAAACAATACGTGAGGTAACGTGGTACATAATTATGTAATAATCAACATATGAAGGTATATATATAGGTAACTACTAGTATTTTTATGTTCAACAATACGCTTTAGTTTTATTCAACTGTCTTTTAATTAGGTGGGGTGAGAATTATGTGACGTTAAGGCCAAGAATTGCCACCATTTGTGAAGAGAGTACTTTGACTGGGGCATTTTAAATTCTGTAATTATTTTGTTCTGTAAGAATAGAGATATTCGCACTCTCAGAGCTCTCTGCCAACACTTCAAGGGACATAGCGTGACAATATAATGATAAGAGTAAATTTTGATACTTTTAATTCATCTCTCACCTTACTAATTCTACCACATGTTACTACATGTATGAAAACGTGTGACAAAATTTTACATAAATAAAATTGTTCCTTCATAAATGTATCTAGATTTGGGAATGAAAAACGAGCACATCTACCTACATACCTATTTTGTATATTTGTAATGTGTAATAAAATTCTCATGCTATTGTGCTTTTGAAACTATTTATGAAACCTATCAGTTAATTACGTCAATAAGTAAAAGTACTTATATCAATAAGACTAATAATATTATACATTTATTGTATTGTATGTAATTAAAAAGTAAATTAAATGTTTTTATTGCCTGCCTAAAAGGCCAATTTTGTCAACTTAACGCATTTCATTTTGTAATTTCAGTTTTATTTGAGGTGGCAATAGCACAAATAAATTCTTTGTTCTCGATTCAAAAGCGCACACGTGCTAATTGCCCTTTGACCGAAAACACAAAGTATGTTCGTGAAAGTTACCGTTGACGTTTAGTTAATTATAAATACACGGAAAAATTTGTAAAAGCTTGTAACAATAGCTCTTGCTTATAATCTTATGTAACTATTGCAACAAAACTATTAACAAACTTACACTTTAAATTACGAAAATACACCGTAAAGATCTAACCAGTGCGATTATAAGATGATAAGTAAAATGTAAGGTAATATTTAAGTTTCGATATCATAATATGAAATGGTTATAACATTGAACAATGTACCTAATTGCAACCCCAATTACGGACTTGAGTTCTGTGTACTATTATTTATAGTCCTTTAAATGATTGAATATGGAGTCGTATCGTTGTAATAAATCCCTTAAAGTGTGCTATAAAATCTGATAATAAGCTTTTCCGTACTGTACGAACGGGCCTCTGTGACGTCATCAAAGGTTTCACGTTATCGCGCAAAAGTTGTACATTTCACGACAGATCGCAATGTGTCATTATCGCGAACGTAGATACATGTCGCCTTGACAGTACCAATAATTGTTTAGCAACCGGACATTGACATCAATTGTCAAGTCGGTGTTCCTGGGATGGAAGCTATAATTTTGAATTTAGGAACTACATGTGTTATGTCTAATACTGGTGTTTCAGTCAGTACGAGGTCATTCCATTCATAAGTGTGTAATGTATACAGACAATAAAACATTGCGAGGGAATTTACACAAACTGAAAGTTACGTAATGTTTTCTTTCGTGTCTGAAGTTTAGAAACCCACACTGAAATGAGTAGTGAGGATTAATACGGCCGTGACAGCCTAACCTTCGCATTCATAAACAGTGCTGCGAGGAAATCAATCCTTCTAAGAGTTGTCCATATTAAGGTCCATGGTGTGTGAAGAGACGTTACCTATAACTAAACACCTACCTATGTTTAGAGTCTGTCAAACTATGTATACTTATAAGTCGTAAGCAAACGAGACTGAATATGGCCTTGCCCTTTTCATACTGTAAACACTCTAACAGGAGAACGATAAAGGTGTTGATGATGGAATGATGTTGATGATGTTATTAATTATGTGTGAATAATAATTATATGTGCGTAATGAACAGTTGAACATCAGAATTTACAAGCTGATATACTTACTATATTCTACAGTATGTTTATAAGTCTTATAATACATCCAAGTGGATGTATTATAAGTATAAGAGACGTCAATAAATAGTCTCTTAATTGCTTTTGTTTAAATTAAACAAACTAATTTTTCAAACAACCCGTTTAAAAAATAATTTCTCGTTATTCAACATAAATGGCGTTATAATTGGTAATCATTAATTTCCCGCTGTGTTTCAAACGTAGTAAACAACTACCGTACAGAAAAGAAACTAGTTTGATGGGCAATCAGAAAATAATGTGTGTAACACATATATACAGAAAGGGAATTGTGTCAGTTTTTGTATCCGGTAATGTCTGAAATTATTGTATTTATTCTGTTACCGTTAAAAAGATACATTATTTCTATTGGCCTCACACATAGTTTCAGAATACATAAATATATATAAGATAGCTATGTGCGTATTCGAAAACTAAATCTAAAAAATGGTAAATATCACAGTCCCCACAGAGTGCATTGCTTGAATAGTTATAGGTGTATAGAACATTTTAATCGTGAAATGTTCTAATAACAATTCCGCGATAACATTTCGTTATCTACTTATAGCTCACAGGATCCTAATTAATTATAAATCGAAAAAGAGTTTTTTGCGAAACTAGTTAGTGGATATAATTTTTATTGTCTATGCTAGATAAGTATATTTCATGTCTTAAGTCATTTAAAAGATATATTTTGTTCTACCCACTATAAAGCCACTACTATTGTTCTGGCCGGGCGATACTGGAGTTGGGCGCTAGTATGTATAAACTTGGGATCTTCAAAGTAATTGCGTGGTATCGAGAGTTACTGCTGCCTGACCTTAACCTTTCGCATCGTTATGAAATAGTGTGTGAATGTGTGTAGAACTAAATATGTATGTAGTTTGTGGTCGGCCGTGTATTTGTAATAGAGACTATTTTATGCACCGTTGTGAAAAATCAGGAAAATGATGTTTCGCGTTTATCTTTTAAATAACTACTTATACGTACAATAGTATTATACGAATGTAGATAGATACATATATTTTTATGTATTAAATCATGTACCGGCTTCTGTCACGTGGAGTTTTATGGAAAGTCATAACACTATCTCACCTATGGAAGGTCCGTGATAACCATAAATGTAGACCCTTTACATAGACAACAGGTTTGCCAATATCTTTGTCGTTTGTAAAATCTTCATCTTCGCCATCATCCCCTTTACGTTACGACACGGATCTCGTCTGAGACTGGGAACGTTCGCAACCATTGTATAACACGTTGTTCAAGTCAGGGCTGGTAGATTTCCCGCGTGTTCGAGTTCGTGGGAGAACACTAAGTAGTGCAGGATTTCTTATGACCTTAATGAAATAGGTATGCAAATGAGTTTGAACTTCGGACTTTCGAACTGGGAGGCCCCATTTTAAACCATTACACTATCATTGCTATTGGAAAAGTAGGTAATGTTTGGATTAAGTTATTGGGATACTTTAAGAAGAATTTGGATGCCAGTAGCAAGATATATTGTCATAGTTCAGATAAAAGAACGTGCTCAGGAACAAAGAAGAAAAGTCATGATAACATCTACTTTTGCCACTGACATAGTTACCGTCTTAATAGCAATAATAATGATTGTAATCTTATTTTTACAAGGTCATTGCATGAAATATTTGTATTTCATATCGTATATACGAATAGGTATATATGTATGTTACATATATGTACCTACATCAGCTTTTCCACTATAGATAAGAAACCGGGTTATTTTCAACATAAGAATCGATAATCGTTTAAATTACACTAATGGAGTAACGTTAGAGTATACTTCACGTGTTTCGACACAAATTTGCATAATGTATGGTATGTATTGTGTCCATATCCTCAACTCGTCTCATTTTTTTTTCCGTGTATGTAGGTAACAGGTAGGTATGTACATGAAATAGAAATATTAAAAAAATCCAAATTTGTAGCGATAACCTAATGGTTTAAACTGCCACTCACTCGGCGGGTCTTGGGTTCGATTCGATAAATCTCGAGTGTTAATAAATATAATACGATAATATTCTAGATCTATACCTATGGGCCTATCGTACACTAGAATATCCTGAGCTTAAGTACTAACTGTACCACAATATATTTCAATTAACAACCAAATCAAGTGACACTTAGTTTATATATATAGAATTAAAGTTTTCATTGGAATTTTCTTTGTTGTGGGTAGCGGCGTTATTGTTTCGGAACAGATGACAGCACTGTCGCCTAGTGGTCGATACCATTGCTTTTTGATAGGATGTTATCGTATGCCATAGAACGATAACTCTATAAATATAGTGATAGCTTATAAGTATTGGTGATAGTGTGCTTCCATTATTATTCATAAGGTATAGACATAAGACATAGGTATAGATATTAGACATAAGAATATAACTGTATAAGATTTAAACCTTATTCCGACAAGTTGGTTAAGAGCCTGAAAATTGTAACACTTCCTGTACATCTGCATTAGGACCGTAAAATCATAAACTTACTTACACACCTGCTCAATGAGATTTTTATGTACGTGGATCAACAATAAATAACAGCCACACGACTCCTAATAAAATGTCGAAAATATTCTAGTTACGTATACTTAATAAAGGACCATATAAGCTCCAAATATTAGCTGCATACACGAGCCAGATTGCTCGTTAGTAAGCCAAAATCTATATTTGGTTATGTTAGCCTTTATAAGCGAATACCACGTAGACTGGCTCAAAATCGATCGAACGGCGTGTTTGGTGCAAAGCCGCTGAACCGAGCAGCCGAATTCAAATCGATTTCGCATCGTTGAAACTTCTCAATATAATCTGTTCGTGTTCCAAATTTAAACTTTGTTGACATCATCGAGAATTAATGGCGCTGGTATGCAACCAAACTTAGGAGCTGACATGGATTCTTTACGATACCTTTTAATCAGTCTCATGATAAAAATTTAAATCAAATAATACCTACCTATTTAAAATTCGTAGAAAAGATTCCTTTTTAGCATTGGACCAAATATATATTTGTGGTAATATATTAAAAACCTGTTTCAAGTGTAAAAAATCTCACGGTGCTTTTCCAGTTTTTTTAAAGTATTACCTAACGGGTATAAAATTGATAAGTGTCACTGTCCTGACATTTCTTGTTTGGCTGTTTTTAAGAATAAAATATGTTCATCACATGTTACGTATTTACAGCATGTCGTATACCTACAACACAATAGAATTCAATGCTAAGCTTTATAAAACATTGGCAAATGTATATATATTTTCCTCCTCTAAGCTTATTAAAAATGGTATGCATCTATAATTTTTAATTTAATAGGTTAATCTACGATATACCCAAATGTCAAGTTCGACTATAGAATGATACAAAAATGTTGGTAAATTCAACATAAGGAAAAATTCAGGGAGTTTTGCTTACTTGAATTTTCTAATAGAAATTTCCAGTACTGGCTCGGAGTCTGGATCTGTGCTCGGTATATGGCAATAGACTCACCACCTGTGTCTTGGGACTTCAGGCGTAACTGGTGAAACGTGTTAGTGTATTACACACCTCTGCCTTGACTTTTGGGGACTACAGTCGTGATGTTACGTTAGAAATAAGATCGCGTTTGGCTGCAATCCCACCAGATGGAAATTCAATTCCATATCTGGTCTTTTACGGAATAGACAGAGAACAACGAGTGCCAAATATCTATATTCTTAGAGAACTGCCGACTTCTCCAAGCCGTGCTTACTTCACTCTAGAAATTGTTCATTTTTACATTAACAATTTTATACTTATATTATTAAAATTGCAAAGTCAAAAACCTTGGGAAGTCTCGTATTTAAATAGATATTTAAATAAGATACCATAGCTCCTATAATGCGTACATTCACCGTCATTTAATATGTATGAAATAGAATAACATATTTTATTAATCTGTTAAAAAGAATATTTCTATGCAAACTCCTTTTTTAATTTATACGACTAGCCAACAGACATTAGTTACATAACGCTTACTAAAGGCTATTGGTAGCCGCTCTTTATAAAAATTCGTGTTTTAAGAGTAAATATCAATTGCTGTAACGGTGTAGGAAAACAGAGTATTCCAGAATGTTCTTCAAGGCACCCCTGCATGGCCAACGTCGAGAGTCGCGTTCAATGTGGGAAGGGAACATAAGACACTTGATGGTGATTAATAGAGGCTATTTACTTACATAAAATTTGTAGTTTAGTATATAACATTTGTATAAAATTTAGTGTATAAAATTTACATAAAATGTGTATCCAAATTTCATTCGAAATGTAGATGATGTTTGATCTAAGATGTGTGTATATTTAAGATATAAACAATATATAATATTTCTGCTTACAGCACTGTATACACCGACGCGAAACGCGAGAACTGCTTTTTTGAAGCAATCAAAGGTGTACCAAAATATTTGCTATCCGAATCTAGAGCTAATGTTTCTACTTCTTTTAAACTAGTATTGATATTGATTAGACATAAACATCTCTGAAACCAGCGTACATGTTGTAGAGAATGATGAATGTAGAAGTAATAAGTTTTTGCAGTATGTAGGGACGAATATTGGACGGTATACTAGGACTAGGACGGTATATTCGTCCCTACATACTACTGGACGGTATACTAGGGAAATCCATAGCGAATGAAAGAAGCAAAAATTAGTCCGCTTTAATCCACCGCATACGATCGTCTATATCTTCATGCAATATGGTTAATTGTATCAGGCGATATATTGAGGAAATTCATTATTAATGACTTAAGTTAAAGTTATTGCTAAATACGATCTGCAAATACGACAGCAATCATTTTGTATTTAAAAGTAAATATTGTTTATTGTGTCGTGTGTAACGCGTCGCATTGGTTTCTATAAGAAAATCCTTAAGTAATAATATTGAAATTTATGCAACCAATAAGTTAAGCTCAAAATATGTGATTGCGTATCAGAGACAAGTTCAGTGAAGAGGAAATGCACAAATCATGATTTATGATAATCCATAAATGTTCTCTGTGAAATAAATAGCATTACGTTTTTAAAGTACATTTTCGTGGTTTACAACTTACAATCGAACAGATTCCTGGCTGCACGCTTTATGCAAATATATTTATAAGCGATTATTGCGCTTTCCTACACTTTTTATGATCTCGCAGACAATGGAGTTGACAGTTAACCTCTGCAATATTCTTATATATTGCTCACTTACTAGTATATATTACATATGTACATGCAAGGAAACGTATATAAAAAAAGGTAACATTTAATGTGAGACATTTGCGTCGCTTTAATAAATATTATTGTTAAAAAAGCTTTTAGTGTTGAAAAAAGTTTTAAAAAAGAAATGAAAGGCCATTGGATGGGTACAGTCAATTTGATTTGTTTTTATTTCGACAAATAGCACATTGGAAATTTTATAGATTTTTTTTAATATCTGTTATGAATTAATTAATTATTTATTTGATATCCTTGATACTTGTACTTAGATTTTCTTATTGGTTCTTTTGGGTACAAAAACCGAAAGACAGTCGGACAAAGGTCCATTGTTGCCATTGCCAATTGGGCATGGATAAACTATGGAGACATAGAAATACCTTGGGACATCATAGTTTGTTACGTGGTAACACGTGAATATACAACGTAAGAGGTGTGTGATCTGTTACGTAAGTAACGGGTTCCAATGAAATAATGTGCATATTGCTTAAGGATCTAGTTGACCTCATGAATATGTTGTCCTCTGGATGGCTATCATTCACTATGACCTGATTTTTAATAGTCTTCAACTGACCAAATTTAACGGTCCCTTATTAGCGTATCACACGACCTTAACAACTCAACGTCAGCTAGTCCTTTACCGTGGTCTTGGTGCAAATTTTACTACCACATACTAAAAGATTAATGCCTAATACACTAGGTTATAACAATTTTATCCTTAAGATATGCCAAGTTATGAACAGTCTTTATCCATGTATTCGGACTGAGCGTGTGTGTGGCGCGTGCATATGCGTGTATCCGTGTATGACTTAATCATTGACACTTTTGCGGTTACATTTTAAAGATTTTTGTATTCAAATTCAAATGAGGTTTGAGGCTAGATGTAGATATTGTTGACTCAGACACATGTAGTCAGAGATATAAGTTATCTTCCTATCCTAGTCAATTAATTTGGGATACTTCATTATATGGGCCACCTTATCTATTTTTTTTCAATTTTATCGCCTTCAACTTTTCTTTAAGGTCGTTTGCATGACTATCATAATTTCGTACAAGTTTTCCATGGTTTCTAGAATTTTCTGTTCACTTTAAAGCGACAGTCGCCAGCACGCAGAGACAGAGACAGAGACGACATCCGCGTCAGTCTCATGTTGCCTCCAACTTTCGCAATGTACACGCACCGCATCCACCTACGCGGCTGTCGTGACATGATGTATTAATTCTTATTGGAGCTAGCACGCATGACCACAGCCAGCGGCCGATACGAACTTGTAAACGATTTATATATAGGTACCTAATACAACTGCTCGCAAAATTATAAAAGATAAAAAAGATAAAGACTAAAATATCTCTCATACTGCTCCCTGACTTGTATCAACAAATGAACCTGGATATGGCTTCGATTAACAAAAATTATCTGATCAAAAATATAGAACACACATACAAACATCAGCAACACACACGTTAGCGTGTATGTATGCAATATAATATTTCTTCGAATGACTGATCGAAACAAAGATCACTTAAAAAGCCAAACAGCTGGTATCGATGTGAAAGTAATTACTTGTGTGACCAGTTACTTACATTTCCATGCTAAAGAATCTTTGGCTTGTCCCATAGGATCGTAACGACTAGAAATTATTGTAACTTTTTCAATACGGGCGTATGTACAAATAATTTATTTGAACATATTTATAACTGGATTATCATCAACCTTTTTATTGTTTCACTGTTGGGCACGGTACCCCTATTAGAATGAGAATGCGTTGGTTGTTCATTGTGATCACGTGTGGGCTGGGAGACTTGACACGTATTATAGAACACGCAGGACCTATTGTAGCAAGCACGTTGGCCACTTACCCTGAGCACTATCAATCCGATTTAGAGTATCTTGCAGTATGCTATTCAAATATGGCTCCCTATAGATAGTTACCAAAAGTGAAACATGTAATCGTACTTTCGCTTAAGACAAAAGATTTATTTGTCGGTACCCACCAACGGTACTGCCGACCATTCCACGAAGTAGGTAGCTGTATGCAGCTGTATCGGTGTCCATTTAATTGCACTAGGAAGAGCTTGGTGCATTGTAAACGTAACGAGTTACGCAACAAGTCTAAACTGGAGCACGGGCCTGCAGTCCTCTCACCATGGATTTATGGTGAACGCATTAGTCAGACTCAAAGTCAGCCTAAAGCGGCAGTCCATTGGCGAGTAACAATGGTTAAGAAGTCTTAGAAAACTTATAATGCAACATTGACAGCTTAGATGGATGGTATGGCTGGCTGTTGGTCGCATTATAAAAATAAATCTGTCATTGTACTCGTAAATTGAATGTTGCCTAGAATGTTGAAGCACCCCTATATTGATAAAGATATTTGGCAATCGGTACTCTATGCCTACCGCGGACGGAAAATAGCGTGATTATATAATAATAATATTGTTAACTAAGTATACTACGATGCGGATGTGACTAGAAGTACAAAATTCTTACTCAAAGAGGGACATCCCGCGCCGTTAACAACACTATCGCCTAGATGGCAGCACTGTCAACGATCTCAGGGCGTTGCTGTCAATATTAATATTTTCTAAGACACAGATCTACTGTCGGTTAGATCGTAGTCTCGCCAATGGACCGCTAAAGTTGCCGGGTCGTGGTATGTCGCGCGTGATACAGTCACAGGACACTTGTGTTCGTGGGCCGTGAGACATTCGTACGATCCATGCGAGTATAGTGGTACCCGCTGTCTCAAACTGCGCCGAGTCACGATAGAGCGATTAGTCTGTTCAAAACCGAATATGGGGTGGTTTTTCATTTACATTGCGCGTATTAGTCAAAGTTGTGTTATATATATATACATACATACGTACATACATACGTACATACATATCTACATACATATATGTAATGCGTTTTTACTGCAGAAAGCATCAATTATAAGTGGGTGCTGCCATCTATGATCTATTCAGCTGCACACTGAATGAGTTCACTGTGGTCGCCGAAACTGTGATTGCAAATTGTAGTAGGGAATAGGTTTAATGTAAAAATAAATTAGGGATAAGTTTGTAATTAAGTTAAGCTTGCCTAGCGATTTAGGTCACCTGTAAGGTTAGGCTAAGTTTTTT
>DWME01004467.1:0-16302 GCA_018244795.1 Parelbella ahira ahira
GTTACGTTTACATCCCATGGAATAGGCGGAGAGCCTATTGCCATACATCGGGCACAGATCCAGACTTCGAGTCACTACTAGAAATTCTAAATTAGAGTAATAATACATACATAAGTAATTTAAATTGTTATATATAATGCTTCCGATAAGAACGTTAGCGCATTGTTGCTACTAACAATACCAAGTGACATTGTTCGAGTGCACGTTGCAATCAAAATCGAGCATCGCATTATATAAGGTTAATTAAAACTAGTTCGAATATGTGGCTACGAATGGACGTCTCGCGTAATTACAGTCGGGTAACATTATAATGGTAATATAATAACAGTAACGTTCATAAGCACAAACTACGGTGAACACTGAATGGTTAAATGTCATACAGTTAAGTACATCCAAGCGTGCTTCAGCAGGCTAGTCGCTGGGCCGAGTTGTCGATCGAATGATAGTATCATTGTGATTTAACATTCATAGGTATAATCATATTTACAACAAATCAGAAACAATATAAAACATTTCAATTTACATATGAAACATAAATTATGTATATAATTCCCGAAGGGGTAGGCAGAGGAGTGCAGTACAACTACACGTTTCACCAGTTACGTTTACATCCCATGGATTACCTAGGTGGTGAGCCTATTGCCATATACTTGGCAAAGATCCGAGTCACCACTAGAAACTCTAAATGAGAAAAATTCAATAGTAGCCGACGTGGTTTGAACCCAGGACCTCCCGATCGATAGTCGCGCAAGCAACCGCTCGACCAACGAGGCAGACATTTTAATTTAATTTAGAATATACAGCAAAGTCCAATAATATACGAAACAATAGACGCGTTCATGTGAAAATTATTATGAGATAATTATTCACATAAAACATTACTCAGTAATAAATCCGTTATTCATAATTTAAAAGCGAGGCGCTAGACGATGTCCATCGTAGCGGAATTTAAATAATTGCTTTGCACAAAAACAGCAAACTATCAATAAATTAAAAATATAATTATGGCATTGTGTAACAGGCAAATATTTGAGCAGAAATGGCAACAAATATAAAAATTCTATGCACATAAAATACCTGTTTTTTAAAAAAAATTGTTGTGATCGATATCCTCCGAATTGTTCCTTTGTATCGCTAGGCATTTCGATTTTACATTTGATGATCTGTTGTAAGATTTTTGTTTTGTCAGAAAATATAAGTAGAGTAAGTAGAGTTAATTTGTCATGAAATAGAAAAAATCAGTTCCAATTTCGTAAACCTTCAATAAATTAGACCACGGATAATTTGGCAAAAAGTATCTATACTTCTCAATGTTTTCGTGTTTATAATTTCGATTAGTTTTGGACCAATAGTTTGGAGATACTTTTCTAAATACTTGAGACAAGTACGTATTAGAACTAAGAAGTATTATGATGAAAAAATTAAAACAATTTGTTATTCCGACCGGTTGTTTTAATATTACTGGCTAAATGGTCAATGCAAGAGTTTTCACGAGTCGACGTATTGATATGTGAGTAATACCTATCGTAGCCGTGAAACAGTTATGTAATCCGATGATTTAGTCGATATTTTATGTGTTCTACGTATTAATGTCACAGTCTCCTGTAAGAATTAAATTTTTTTCTTAACACAATAATTTGTTCCAAGTATCTAAAGATTATTAGAAATTCCTCCTGTATCCGCTCTAGGGGATTAATAATGCAAATTAGATGGACCTAATATTATAGAATTTCAAGACCGCAGCATTCAAAGATAATCGCTGATAATTGCTGAATCACTAACGATTAGCGGCTCGTGAGTTTTAACAATGTTTTAATCACCAGTGAGAAACACTTGACTTATAAAAATTTTATATAATATGTAAGTGTATTGTAGGCTTTGATGATAATTAAACTAACAATTTTAATCTTCATGACTGTAAACAAATATGTTATATATAAAATACAAGTGTGGTATGTGAATAGATTGCTGTCACACCGACGTGTTACAATTATTATTCGATTTAAATATTATAAATCTAAATATACACCTGACACAAGTATAAGAAAATAGGGTCTAAGAAATAAGTCCTACTGATGATATGAGATTCGTAAACCCAACAGTGCTTTTGGAGACATGCTTGTTGACTTTACGTTCAAAGGGAACGCACTTATCCAGAATTAAAGGGCAATAAGAAATGTCGTTGCAAGTCAAAATGCTAGTAAATTTTTTTCTTTGCTAGTAAACTTTTGATCTTTCTCACCTTTGACATACTGCCTTTGATTTAATAAGAGCTCCGCGTCACGCTTTACGACTGAACAAACAAAAACTATGCACGTTAAATTTAAATGATTTAATAAATAAAATTTTAAGTAATGGCACAGAGTACAAATATTAAAATGATGTTTTAATAGACTATAACGTTTTTATACTGTATCAATATGCCAGTACGGCGGGAGCTGGTCGGTGCGGTGCAGCCACTGACCCACTCTGTTTATTTACGGGTCTGCCAGCATGTGCAGCCGCGCTCTCAACATGTAAAGGTAAAACTAATTGTAAAGGTAAAAACTAAATGTAAAGTTGAAACATATTTTATATGAGGAAAAACCGCAAATATAGTGTTCTATTTATTTGTTCAATATTTTTCCACGAAGTGACATTTTGTTATGATAATTATAATTACACAATGGTTAACATGTATTTATTGTAATATGTTTCCCATACAATCAATAGTTTACGTACAACTTTTTTAATTATATAAAATCCGAATAAATTTTATAATTATCTACATTCGTGCTACTTTCCTAAGCTTCGCCAGAACAAGAAAACTGAATGAATGAAAGATGAAAACAACATTAGTTAATAAAAGAAACGAAGATTTTATTTTTTAGTTTAGTACATTGAAAAAAGATGTAAGTATATAAATAACATTTGATTGAACCAAAAGGAAACCTTTCAAACGTAGTGTCTAATCTAAGGCGTCCGACAACAACCAGTGAAGCGAGTATCATCGTTTGTTCGGCTCGCGAATCCTCACAAAAAAACGTATTAATTGGATATGCTAATTGACTCATTACCCCGAATGCAAGGTCAGATATTAATTCCTTTCGCGCTCACATGTACCTACCTATTGTGTTAGTGTTATTAGAAGCGTGTTGCGAAAAGATTGCCACATATCTTTAATATCCGTTATTATGTAAAATATGCTGTTTTCTAAACATTTTGCAATTTATTTGTATTGGCTTTCGAGCTTGTGACTCCATCGGCACGCGACATTTACATAGTGGCCCGGTAAGTCGGCGCGTCACGCCGCTCACGACACCACGTTATCCGTCACCGGGACAGACAACACAAGGCTGTGAGCTCTTCGCCTAGCTGACCGCCACCGAACAATTAACAATCTTCTCGATCTCACTTCTAATCACATCTTAACGAGCCAAAGGTTGTCTGGAAACAAACAAAAGCAAATATTCTGTTCGTTTTGTTCAAATTGTTGTACCTTTTGGACGAAAAGTGTGCCTCTGACTCTATCCGGACGACGGGCCCCACAAGAGATACCGCGAGATAAGTTAGATGTGCTAACTGATTGAATCAAAAAAGTGTCAGGTGCACCTGCGTCGCTCGCTCGGAGCTTGTTCCGTTAGAGGTCGAGATAATTGTAAAAACAGAAAAGCACCTGTTTGTGGCAGCTAGGGACTAACTATTTCAAATGATGTTGATGAGTAAATTTTATCGCATGATATCGCTTAAAACAATAAGAGTACGGCGTGTTTGGATTATGAGTTTCGTCCGAAAAAACTTCCTTGTTGAGTGTACTTGTTTCATATTTTATCTGTTTTTCCGTTCGGTACAGCCAGTTTTACCCGTTCAGTGGCGGGGATGGCTCCGAGCCCAACAGTGATACTTAAATAGGTTGTTTACACACCACTGTGTAGCTAAATCTAGTATATCTTTTTTTTTTGTACTAAGATATCCTAATTATGGATGTTTTTTCAAATTACGATCTAGCCTAACATGACTAAATAGTAATTTAATTTTAACTTAATTTGCTAAGTAGAGTATAACTAAGAATGTGTCCATTAACACTTTTCTTATTGTCTCTTTTAAGGGGAAAATCTAGTATACCGTAATTAAAAATTTGTACTTGAAGCATACGCGCGGTTGAAGTGAAACTTCTTGCTAATTATACATATGTAATTACCTATGTGGATGGAAACATTTCTATTACTTTATTTCTACGAAATCAATATAGTTACCATGAAGCAAATATTTAATTAGTGTAAAGCAACAAATTATCCGCAGACGACTGCAATCACGATAGCGATTTTCTTTGCTCAGAGCAATAGTTATGTAAGCGGTGAAATACGCGATGCGAGATTGTTGACGATAATATTATGCTTACTTAATAAGAACCGACCCGTGTGTTATGGAGCAGGTATTAGCAACAGCTTTGTTTCTCTTCTCCTAAGTTTTATTTGATTTTTACGCAATATAAACTATGCTTTGGTGCAATAGGATGAATATTTATAAACAAAAATACCATTGATTGTCTAATAAAAGTGCAAAACGCATATTTGAATCGTATATACGTTAACACATAACAGAAAATCAAACACGTAAGTCACGCGTTTTGCACGGCGCTTACGACTTTTTCGGCCTACTCCTCGCGTAATCTAAATTTTTCGTAACGCTTAAAAATGTTTCCCGGTCAACAAGCAAGTTTCACCTTAATAATAGATATAAAGACAAAAACATTAATTATACGTTAATATTACTGACGTAATAAGTGAAATGTACCATAATTTCGTCGTTATTTCCGAATCAGACATTTTAGAAGAAATTTCGTATTCGAATATAAGCCTAATGAGAAAAATATATCTCTATCAATTTTCAATTCTTTTCGATTTAACATCCTTCGCATCGAGGAGCCTGCTTGATGTCTTATGAATTAGTCAAAATTGAAGTTTGAGTTGAGATACATTTTTTTCACGTAAGTAATACTGAATGATAAAATCGCTTAAAAATTAAGTCAATCACTGCAATTGAAAAACCAATTACATATAATGTGTATTTTTTATAACTTTTCTTTATCTAATTATATTCTTCTTTCGTTTACAATTAGGTAATGTTTTCGAATCTTTTCCAATCTGTTTTTTTTTTTCAACTTTGTTAAACTCTTTTTAAAAATAAAAATGGTATCAAACAACCAGAGCAGTTGCCTATAGAAGAACGTGGATAGGTGTTATCAATGATTTGTAAAATATAATATATTATGGCTCATGAATGAAAGGTGATAATCGACTAATATAAATAGAACCGTTAAGATCTATTAGCAATATGGCGTCCAATCGTGTTTGTAAAATGCAAATGTCCGAATATTAAAGAGCGGCCGGCGTGGGCGTCGCTGGCATGACATCAGACGTTACCGCGGTTGATCGTCTCGCGAGGTTAACATCCTTCTGCGTCTGACCACTGAGCCAATAAGCTCCATTCGATATTCGGGTAGCAATAAAAAGCCTGTTTCACGCCGTCTAGATTACACGGACCATAGGCGAGTTGTTTACGAGAATTATTAAAATGTAAGCTTTCACAAACATGTACGTATGCATATGAAGGAACGTTTGTCGGCGGCTTAAAGTTACGATAAGTAGAGTGGAACGCTGCATACAACGTATGAGTCGAATTACGAAAGACAAGCACTTCGCTGATGTATCTTTACATGATACACACTGTTTATTTATTTTGTACACTCGTGAGCATGTGGTACGAGGAACAGAAATAGTACTTCAAAAACGTAATCATAAAATTTTATTTACTTATGATCATAAAGAGGGATATTTTGTTTTTATTTTATATAAAGTAAGCGCAATTAAATTATTATCACAAATTATTGTTGCAGACAATATTAAACGTAATCGCAAGTATCGTATACAGTGATGTTCTTAATTGTTACTTTACTTAAGTTGGTATTTAATTTCTTTGATAATCCACTAAGTGGATTAAATAATAAATTCTCATACAAAACAGGTAATTTATTGAGTATTCTCCTTAGTTAAATTAAAAAGTATGGAAGGGCTAAACTAAATTTGAACAAAAGTAATTAAAGCCGACCGTAGTTTGAAAGCGGACGTGAAAAGAAAAGAGGAAACGAGTAGCGGTGGGGCGAGAACGGGCGTCGAGCGACAGGCGCGGGATGCGGGGTGCGCCGGGACGCCCGGGATCGCAGCCTCGCCGGCCGCCCTAATCTCATTACACGCACACGGCGCGCCCTCCGCGCTCCACGACCTTAGCCCGTTTCCTGACATACGAACCTCACATCTCTTTCACTTACCCATTATTTACAACGTCGCTTACAACTAATAATATTCGAAAAAACTAAACGTAAAATAACATACTCACTCTTATCTTTGTAGTACCGTCTTCCACGCAAAAAAGTGTCGAAAAGTCCATTCACGTTACAGAATGCCGATCACATGAACGTTTCAATCACTGACATTTGGTGCGGGAACATTTGATTCGCGGCGTACAGTTAAGACGAGAGTTTAAAAACATAAACAAGGCTGCGGCCGAAGGTGCGGGCGCGGTGCAGCGGTGGAGCGCGCGAGCGAGCGTCGCGACGGCGGCGGCGCAGAGCGGCGTGTGCGCGCCAGCGGTGGGGCCGACCGGTCGCAACCGGGCCGCGCTCTCACCGCCGGCCGCCCTGCCACGGCGTTCGCTATAATCGCACTTGACACCGTGTCGCCTTCGATATTGAAGAAAGTTTCACATTTCTATGTCACCTATACCTTTCGAATACCAGAAAATTTAAATCCGAAAATTTACTTTCGTTTTCCCGAAGACGTTGCACTGATGTGACTAGCGGACGGCCTACGAGAAGCCAACTAAACAGTTCTAATTGAATTAGCTAATTCCGTGACTCTTGCTACTGAATTGGCTTCGCTGCTCTCGATGCAAATTCTTCGCTTAGCTTAATTCAAGTATAAGAACGGACTATCTAAGCTCTTCCTGGTTCGCTAACATTTAACGTTTAACTGACAAATGAAATTTAAGTATATTAAAAATTCCAGAATCTAATAAAAACTTCCTTTTGATCCTCGTCACCATCATCACCTTATTTAAGGTAAGATGGTTGACTACGTATCCCCCGTTACACATTAACGTCAAAATTCACCATGGTCTCGAAGGACTTCAGAAGGTAGGTTTCAAACGCTTAAAATATCAGTATAGGTTTCCTCCGGAACTTCGCTACGATCGGCAGGAGCTCTTCATGAAGGACCTAATATCAGTCCGAAACTACTCGGGCCCTCCCGAGAAACACACATGAATTTAGAAGATACATAAATATGTACATATATAATCATGTGTATAAACGAGATATTTAATAGTAAAACAATATAAAGATCATTTACGAATTCTGATTATAACAGTATGTTTATAACGAGCAGTACTTCATCATTGTAAGCCCCATTAATTTTGTAACGGAAGAGGGAAGTTCCAAGATTTGAACCCCCAAACCCCAGAATGTCAAGCCGAAAGTCAGTAATGGTATCTACGTTGTTAGTTTAATTAGTAACAAAAACGTAACATCACAACTGTAATTCTCGAAGAGGTAGACAGAGGAGTTTAGTACACTCCCACGTTTCACCAGGTACGTTTACGTCCCAGGGAATAGGTGGTGAGCCTATTGCCATACATCGGGTACAGATCCAGACTTCAACTCAGTACTAGAAATTCTAAATTAGAAAAATCCAATAGTACCTGACCGGGTCATTTGAAACGGGGACCTCCCGATCGGCAATCGCGATTGCAGCCACTGGACCAACGAGGCCGTCATTTAACTAGGATTAAAAAAGTATTGTCTCACTGGCAATCTGCACTGGAGCATTGTGGTGGAGTATGCTTCCGATCGTTCCCAGAAGCATTGCAGAAGAACTGTGAGACTACGAGGTGTAGAAATTGCTGTAGGTAGGTATAGTAATAGGAACGTTATTTAAAAACCATCATCAGCCTTTCTAAGTCCACTGTTTGACATAGACTTCTGCTGGGTATTTGACCATAGTTCCCACGCTGGGCTTTAGAGTTGGGGATCGTAGAGCACGGCTGAACACGTCAGGGGCTAGGGCAAGTAGCCCCATCTGCGACTTGCCAGTGCCGGGCTTAGTCGGCTCTTACAACTTTAGCATCGCGGCATCGGATCGGGGGATGTATTTCCCACTGGTTTTTAAAAAGTAACGAGATTTCAATAACAAAATAATAATTTTTATGTAATCACGTCTAGTCCCGGATGGGGCAGACAGAGAGCACCGAGTACCTCATTTCTCCAACCTTGCAGACCTGACGTGCTTTTTACATTCATAACTCTGCACGTGCACGTCAATTTCAGCAACTTTTGACTCCCTCAACTGCCACTAACTGCCCTATTTGGTCAAAATAGGAGAGCGCTTGGCCTCCGTGACAGCATTCATTAACATTTACAATGGATATCTGTGTTTACGAACATAAAAACTATGAATATTTTATTTTATACCGATTAAAGAAATGCAGCACTATAGTGCCACGGTTATGCGTCATTATAATTTTACGCCACTCCCTCGCGCCGTCATCGCGATCGCGCAAAATGTCATCATTGTCAAAGCAAGATCCGTTTAATATGATGGATGGAGATCACATAACTGTTCATTATAACCACATCATCCAAATCAAATACGCTAGCCGTTACTAACATTAGTATTTGCATCGTTAAAGCTCATAGAAGTATGGTATGTATGCAAATTTATATCATATGGCACACCATTTGTTTACATTCGAATAATTAAGTACGTTTTTTCTTGTAAGCTAGTGAATAATTTTCCAAAGTGCTCCATACTGTAATTAAACGTAACATCGTAACATCGCGCCTGTAATCCCCGAAGGGGTAGCCAGAGGGGTGTACATCCTCACGTTTCACCAGTTACATTTAAGTCCCATGGAATAGGTGGTGAGTCTATTGTCGTACACCAGGCCCCTGTCCAGACTCCGAGTCACTAGTCGAAATTCTAAATTAGAATATTCCTTTAATAACCGACCAGGGATTTGAGCCCAGGACCTCCCGATCGGCAGTCGCGCTTGCAACCGCTTAACCAACGAGGCAATCTGGAATTAAACAAAGTAATATCCAATAATCCATTTTAATTCAGTACATAATCGTTGTGCGTTTTTAAAGGTACGTTCTTGTATACATTATATGTAAAGGTATTACAATTAATGCGCAATGCAGCCTTCGCGAATTCATCCAGCGAATCTATTGCACGATATGAGCTCGTTGGAATTCATCCTTGATTTCTATTCACATTACGGCAAAACTGAATAATCTCAATTCAACTGTTAATTCTGTAATATGTTAATACATACGTTAAACGCCGTTCTTGTGATATGCTAAACGTGTAAACATTTTTTATACCTATCAGCATATAATGACATTGGCATTTCTAAATTGTGGGACAGCCTGTTATTACGTTTCCTGCGACAGCCGGCTGCTAGTTAGCGATTGTTTGAGTGTCACTAATATTCATAAAATGTGGTAACCATCAACATGATTGTCAATGGTGATTGCAAATACATTATGAAATAACTAAATTATTGTCGCACCATTCTCAACCGTTTCGGTATAAATATATGCGTAGTCTATCCAACCACCGTCGGCCATATTAGAGATGGCTAGCGCTATTTTTAAAAATTGTAACGGTATTTACTTGACAGCTTGAGTAGCCTACCTATCGGTACCTATCGGTGCTTGTCATACCCATCTGTTTTGTTACACATTATTAGCGGTAAATATATGTATGTTAGTGATTCAGGAGCTAATGTGATTTATTAATACTGGACTATTATTAGAAGAACATTAAATCACCGCACTTATTAGTTTTTTATTTCATATTAGATCATAGGAGCGAGGTGAGGACGCGGTATATTTTATTATTTTTTATTTATGAATATATGATTGCCTCGTTGGTCGAGTGGTTGCAAGTGCGACTGCCGATCGGGAGATCCCGAGTTCAAACCCCGGGTCGGGTGCTATTAGATTTTTCTAATTTAGAATTTTTTGTAGTGACTCGGAGTAAGAATTGTGCCCAGTGTATGGCAATAGATTCACCACTTATTCCATGGGCCTTAAACGTAACTGGTGTAACGTAGGGATATACTACACCCCTCTGCCTACCCCTTCGGGGATTACAGGTGTGATGTTACGAGTATAAACTTTACGCCAATGTAGACTTCAACTGACGCGCGTCACGTGACGCTTAGTTTATATACAGTTAGCATCCATACCTACTCGAGTTTTCTTTGTCGTGGGCAATGTCGCCATTGTTCCTGAACGAATGGCAGCACTCTTTCCTAGATGACAACACTAACGTCACTGACATCATGTTTTTTAAATAAACGTTCTCCAAGAGATATCATTTCTATTCGTAGGAAACTTTGTCTTTTCGAGTTTTAGTTAGATTTTCTTCAGAAAACGTTTAGGTTACATTAAACAACCAAGAAATTTGTAGGAAATGTTTATTTACCAAAAATTTATATGTAATAACTATGACCGAATGATTATAATTGCCATTCTTAAATAACTGATTGCAAAGTAACGACTCAGAAGAAAACCTCGCCTTGGTCGTGAAGTAACAGCCCTCTACAAGATATGAGCTATTTGTGTAAATAGGCACAAACGGCTCTATTAACTTGCACAACAATCTAAAGAAAGTAGTTCCAGCCACAGCAAATCAATCTCGCAACAGCCAACGTTGCTGTTCACGCGTAGTTTTTTACCATGCACCTAGAACTTTCCATTCCACCACTTTGTGGAGTCACCTTCTTCCTTTAAAACTGGCAACACAATGACCATTTTAATAGTGTTCAAAAGGTGTAAAGGCCTATTTACTGTGCCCTTGTTACCCGTATTCCATTTTCGAATAATCGGAGCACAGTCGAGCAAGGTTTTTACTGCTATGCGGCAGAAAAAATATTTGTATATTATGTTCCTTAATCCTCTTGTTTCGTGAGGACGAAACGCCGTAGCCATTACAGTGGCTGTGTTAAAATGTAATAGTAAGATATATTGCAATCGTTTAAGCGCAAAAAGATTGCGAATACTTTACCACGCTCCTATACAAGGATCATCCAATTTGGTGAAAACTACATTTTTCTCATTTGAGGTTAATGAAAATCGTCAGCACGCCATATCGGATGTGAGAGAGGCTCACCTAATTACAGCGCGCGCGTCTACAACGAGCTTAGCTGTGAGTACTTGTAGCGTGAATATTTCTGCTCTCTTATGTTTCTAAAGACGAGGTGACATTTCGCTTAATTTAAATATCTTATAAAGTAATAATAGCTTTAACATTACCATATAGCGACCACTCAATCAGGCATACCTTAACAAGTTACATAATTATGTGAAGTAGGTAGGTTACACTCCGGGTACCGAATAAAGTGTTTTGATATAATTATTTTGAAAATTTTACTGAATTTAATTATAGCATACGTTCAATATTTTTTTTCGGCTTTAGATACTCATCCAAAAATCAATTATTTTTTCTCTCTTGTCTTTCTCTTTATTCATCCACCTTTGTAATTAAAAAAGAAAAAAAAATATAGATAAAATGAATTATAACTATTTGAAAAATGAACCGTTTACAAACAAACAGCAGGTATTTGTCTATAAATATTAAAAGAATAAATATCAAAATAATTGATACTTATAAATGACGTCCACTCCCGCCTACATCCTGTAGCAGGTACGTATCTGTTACATTCACGAAATTGGCCTTACCAAAGACAGACTGGGAATGATGATGACGAAACGCCTCATGCCGTGAGTGAGGATGTCGCACGTTATTATAGGAAAACCATTAATAAAAATTAATCATTAATCGACAGCATTGCTTAAAGAGGAGCCACGTACATCCAACTAAGGACAGTTACGAGCTGATGATATATTATATGCATATATAACGGATTACGCAGAGGTTTATTGGCATTCCCTCGGTGAACAATACGTTGTGTTCTTTTCGATAAATATCCAGCAGAATCGCAACACTCCACAGGATCAGCGTAACCTAGTTGATGAAACAGTTTACGCCGCAAACCACGGAGCCATAATTTCAATTAAATTGCAATTTACTCGAATGTGGCGCATTGAAGTCAATTCGAAGTGACGCAAGGGCGCAAGTTAATCTACATACATGACACAAGTATTACACATTCACATATGAATCTATAGATTTTCATCTGCGCACATGCCAGGAGACAGCAATGATGTTTTTATGCAGTTTTGATTTATCTGGCTGAACGCGTGTATGCAATGTTTTTATTATTATTTACAAAATTTGTTGAAGTAGACCTCAGCAATCGAAGGAGTTCTACCGAACGATACTATCACAGAGAATTTTTCATTCCAAAATATTGTACTTAATGGGCAATTTCGTCATATCCTATATATATGCAAGGAGCTATATATGAGATACTTTATATCTTTACCCTTGTCAATTGAGGCTTTGCAATGCACTCGCTAATTTTTCAACTAAAGAACTGCATATTATTGTTTTACCAACGTAACTCTTGTCCTTGTTCAGTAACAGCATCTGGAAGAAAAGCATTCTTATCCTCATAAAAACTTATATTTACACCATTCGTGACTAATTTATAATTATTTTATAGTCTATGACTTAACGTCTACCCGATTCAATATTCATTTATACTTACTGCCGTTATCGAGACATTTCTAGTTTTAATATTCTTTTATTAATATCTGGTGGATTTTTGATTAAAGTTCACGGTTAAAAGTATAAAATAAAATTATTTTGAAGCACACTCATTTTTAAATAACTGCCCGTATACAATTTTTGTCTGGCAAGAATGACCCATCAAATCAGATAAGCTGTGTGATGTTCCGATATTGTGTGGCTGGTCACGAACGTCAAATATTGTTTATTAAATGACAAGAACAAAGGTTAGAGGTCGACACTCTTCTCAAAATATAGATAGGTACCTACTTTATGTTGGTGGGTTCGTCAAATGAACTGGCGTCCATTACCGGACTATCTCATAAAATCTAATGATAAGGATTGCTAACAAAATAAATATTATATTAAGTATTTAATTTATTATTTGGCACCCCATTCTAATCACACATAAATACGTATTGGCTCACATGTATATGACGTTTGTACATAATAACCATTAAAATTTGTGAGAACAAATTACATGTATAAGATTATATATTTTTTTATGCAGATATAGGATCCAGTTTGGCTGCAATCCCACCTGATGGAAAACGAGATGCAGCCCAGGATGTAGCACGCTCGCCAGAAAGTGCCTATTCACTCTTTGTATGTAAAGGAAAACGTAGGTAATTAACGTTTTATTTCAAGAGAACATGACACGTTTACAAAAGAGCATCAATTTCATGTTTAATTACGTTTAGCCCACTCTCAACTCTCATCAATTCGATTTAGTTGGGTCGTGGGTGCAATAGAGAAGCCCATAATAGAGCAATGCACACTGTATAACTAGGAATAGAATATTTTACGCGCCATATACATTAAAACGGATTTAAATTGGATCGAATAAGGGTCGTAATAATTATATTTTTTGCTAATAAATGAAATAGTAGCCTGTAAAGTTGTCTTACGCTCGATACTGAAAAGCTATTCCTATCTAAATATTTTTAGCAACTAATGACACGATTTGGAACTTTGTCGGTCGACCATTCTGATATTTCGCCTACGGTCATCAATATGTAATCAGTGTGGCGACTTCTGTTACTAGTGAAACCTGTATAACAAATACTATGTAAGGCCTAAACACAAATTTTAAGAAAAAAATGATAACTTAAACGTGTGGTATAAATATAACGATATTTTGAAAGCCGTCCAAACAAAATTTGAACGTTTAGCTAACAAAGAAAAAACATAAAAATCATGCCAGTCGTTAAAAGTTGGCAGGCAACCTCTAGGTATCAATTTAAAAAAGCATAAGCTGGAAGGTGAACTAAATCCTTACAACTGTGTCACCTAAAATAAAATGCGGCCTGTTCGACCATTCGGAGTATTTTCATCGCAAAAAATAATTTGTTCTACGTTTAAGACAAAATGCACAAATGAGCAGTGGGTGATTATTATTATATAGTTACGACAGATCCATTATGAGTTAGGCAGAGAGAATCGAATGTCAAATAACCCTATCCTTAGAAACGAAACGATTCTTGAATGTAAATTATTCTCTTCATAGCATATCGATTTCGAAGACTTTTGACCCCCCGAACTGCCAGTATCTGACATATTTGGCCATAACGAGTTTTTGTCTTCCTCGGCATGTGCATCCATCAACATTCGTTTCTATTTTAAATTTTTTTTCAACTACCATTCTTTCTACGTGTCTGAACCATAGAACCATCCCCTCCATCCCTTCTCATTTTTACATTTGTATTACGAACGCGGCTGGCGAGTGTCGAGCGGTGTATGCGGCGTACAGACCTCGTTTCGAACGCCTTTAATTTGTTTTCATCCTCTTTCATATATACTCAACACTTGCTTCCGTGTAGTAGAGATAAATTAAGTACGGTTTTGCATATGATCAAGCGGGCTTGTCACCATAAATAATGACAACTCAGAAACTTACCTAACTCTCCGTTCACGCTATTTCCTGTACTTTCTTGTCTCTCTATGGTAGCGGTATACCTGTCATCCCTGTTAAAAACTTATCCACTCGTTCCGGCGTTACATCTACTACTACCCTTACAGTAGCTCTCGATTTATCTCTTTCAAATTTCATCATTTTGGTCAAATTAAAGCTACAACAAAGAAGATAACTCATCAGGATCAACCACCAATGGAGACGTGTTTGAAAAATAAGAGGAAGTATAAAAACTGTAACAAAAAAGTGAGCAATCAAAAAATCTATCAATATTTTATTATGTGGAGCCAAACGAACAGTCGTTTGTACGAACGTTAATTTGAAGAAGTATAAAAACCGTAACAGTTTTCATAGTCGGTTTCGCTGTGAAGTAATCAGTGGGAATGCACTAATGGTCGGTTACAGCGAACGGCGTGTAATATGCAATTTGCAGGCGCACAGCGGTCACGCGACGCGGCCGCCGCGCCGCGGTGCCCTTACCGCTGCCAACTTACAAATTTTACCTTACTTTTTTAACGACATAAGTAAATGGAAACATAACCACAAATATTTAAAAACAACAATTTTTGTTGTCAGTGATTTGTCCGCATAGCATAAACCTGTGTATATATCAAAGCCTTCATTACAACTGTTTAATTATAAAGTGAGAGAATGATTCAAAATTAATTACTTTTTGTACAAATTCGTTAATTGAATATGGTGAGAACAATGGACGGCGGAAACAAGATGTTATTGTAATAAGAATAGCCGGCGAAATCACGTGTATCAACTGGTCTTTTTATACGCTTTATATTATGTCTATGATGACTCTATTAGCATTTACGAAATCTATAACGATACAACAAAGTTGAACATGTTTTGTTTGTTTGCCGCTCTAATGTCAAAAAACTAACAGTCGGATTTGAATAATTATTTGATTTCTCGACTGTCTCGTTGCTTTAAAGGTTGCAAGCGCGAATGCTAGTAGAGAAGTTCTGGGTTCGAATCCCGGGTCGGACACTACGGAATTTCCCTAAATTAGAATTTCTTTGTAGTTAAAAATTCTCGTAGTCGCTCGGAGTCTGGATCTGTGTCCGCTGTATGGCAATATGGCCTATTCTGTAGTGGGACGTCGACGTAACTAGCAAAACGTGTATTACAGTCCTCACTCTATGTTTTCGGATATTACAGGCGTGATGTTACATACTCGTATTACAAAAAAATATTGAAAATTATTTTTTCCTAACTAATTTAGGAAGTAATAAGTCCGCGATACTGTACCCACATATATACGTAAGTGTATTGAAAATTAAGAGGTGATTTACGAGCATTATTACAAAGTATACATATACGAATCCTTACTAACAAGTATTTTAAGACATTTGTATGAAGCCAACCGTCTTTTGCAGCATGTTATTATGAAGCATAGATCCAATGAAGTGAACACTCGCCCGCGCTCATGTCTACAGAGCAGCGCGGCGAAAGTCAATGTTTCTATTAACGTCACAAAAATAAATAAAAATATGGTCCTAGCTGAAGTAACATCACGCCTGCAATCCTCGAAGGGGTAGGCAGAGGAGTGTAGTACACTCCCACGTTTCGACAGTTACGTTTACGTCTCATGGAATAGGTGGTCAGCCTACTGTCATACACCGAGCGTTGATCCAGACTCCGAGT
>DWME01004468.1:0-16301 GCA_018244795.1 Parelbella ahira ahira
GGTAATGTACAATTCCGAGAGTTAGACGTTCCCACTGCGCAGATCGTTGCTGACGTTAGAAAATATATATTACGTACTTATTTAAAAATACTAATATATATTTCACACTTCATTTCTAATTTGTTTATTAGTTTTAACATATTTATACACGTACAATAAAAGTATTAAACAAACATTTCGATATTATTATACCAACATTTCTTTATTAAACACGAATAAACACAGCGAGGGTACTGTGTCAATCGCATATATAATTATTGCGTATTTGTACAAATTTTTTATATTACATTATAACATTGGTCCCCCATAAAAGCGCTATAGCCAATAAAACCCTCTAATATATAGAAGCCGTATTGTACATTGATAAGACTCCAGTCAGTTCGCCTCACCCGTGTCCAGTAGCAAATGTGAGCTGGTGTTTGCTCAATAACTCCCACTAACGATGTTGGTACTGGTCGCCGTTTGTGGGTGCCGCGCTAACACTTCAACTTGCTTTATAGCTGTGTTTCGAACACTAAAATGAGACTATTCTCATTTTAGTATGTCTTATTTTTATTTATCCAGACAACCCATACCTATACGTTCAATGTTACAAATTTAACGACTGAACTCTTTTATACTTTTTCATACGGGACTTGTAGAATGAGAAGTGTCAAATTAGCTAGTGATTTTATAAGTAATATACATTATGTAACTTTAAAAATGCACTTAAGTAAATACATATAGTATATGTACATGTAAACGAAAACTCATATCTAAAACGTCAAAGGGTAAGATCATCTAAGCCACTACGCTACCATACAGTTTGCAACAAGAAACAAATAGATAAATGAATAAAAGCATGTACAAAAAGTCCTAAAGTTCCATTCACAGCACAAAACTGAGTATCAAATATTTGTTATCTTTCATTCATATTATAAAAGAATTTTTAAATAAATAACACGTAAACGCCGAGGATTACCGACAACACTCGAGCGCGCGTGACGTTGCAACGGCTATTAATTCTCGTTACAAACAGCTGATAAAATGTTTTAAATTTCAGATTATCAGTTTATTGTTGTTATAGTCATCAAGGTTTTTATAAATCTAATGAGAATGTTAAATTTTTAATGTTATTCCTCCAGATTTTACTCTGCACATGGATATAATAAAAACTACTAGGTACGTAGTGAACATTATTTTTTAATACGTATGTTTTGTCCACTAGCGAACATTGTGGTCGCGAGCACCGGCTACAGCATGGGCTGGACGGCTCCAGTGAACATCAAACTCCTGGACAACTCCACCGAGAGCTCCTCACCCCTGGAGGAGATCCCAACCAGCGACGAGATCGCCTGGATGGGCTCTATACTCACCATTGGCGCTATTTTTGGTAATAGCACATGATGAATTTTATATCTTAATTTCATTTTTTACGTTTCCGAAATGATCTAGCATCAAAATCAACTTTGTAGTTAAACATGATAAGGCAAGAGTGAAGAAAAAATTTCGATTATGTTTTTTAATTCATATTCTTATCGTGCGTGTTTAGCAAATTATTTATACGGCAACATCTCTGATACTGCATTGCTTGGGAACCTAAAATTCCAGGTGTCTCTGTCTACATCTTTTTTCGACATCACCAGCCTATCCCACAGGTACAATAGGTCGCTACGTATTTTTTTCGTTAACCTGGACCTGGACGTTGGTGGACCTGGGTCATGCCCAACGGAGATACTGAGCCGGGTCCATATTACTGTCTGATACTTTATACACAGTTTCATAAACTACTCCCTAATAGGCTATCTTTTTTCCTTGCTACTGATGTTATAAATATAATATCATGTCGCATTTTATTTTTGACTTGCTTCCCAGGACCGTTTTTCGGAGGACTCGCAGCATCAAAACTGGGCAGGAAATGGGGGTTGATGACATCTGCCGTGCCGCTGTTCATCGGCTGGATCTTGGTGGCGGTGGCCACGAACATGGGTTTCCTGTACGGCGGTAGAATCTTCTGGGGTATCGGTGTCGGCATGATTTTTACCATCTCGCCCATGTACTGTGCTGAAATCGCTACGGTGGGTATTTATTGTATACACACAGCACATATGCATATTCTGTTTTTCTCTCTGGTCTGGTAGTTGCAAGCACGCCTGCGCCTGCTGATCAAGAAGTCCTATTATGGACCCCAGGCGGGGTGAAGTATTATTAGGTTTTTATGACTAAATATGAATAAATTCCCGGTACTAGTTAGAGGTCTGAATTTGTACCATCGGGAATGGGAATAGACTGTGCCTACATACGCCTTCGGAGAAATACAGGCATGATGCTACATATATTAGGTTATACGAGTATTTAAAATTAGAACAGGTCACAGGCAGCCATGTGAGCCCAAACTGGCAGAGCCTATGCTATGGTAATCAGACAGTCACCTGTATTAGATATTTAAAAATACGTACATGTTAATCAGTTAACATGCACACCTTTTTAAATACCTTATTTCAGTCATTTTTCTGCTGTCATTCCTGCTCATCATAGAATGATTTGACCTGGACGAGAATGGAACCCACAACTTTCAGCTCTGTAGTCAGGGTCACTAACCACTCTACCAATAAGCCAGATATGAATATATCTGTTGGATACAAGCGAAATAAATTATAAAACTGTGGCCCCTATCTATTACGGCTGAAGATAACCTGATGACATCCCGACGTTGACTTCTAACCATTGGAAAGAACATAAATCATAAAAATATATAAAAATCTTATTATATATGTTAAAAAAATAGTACAACAACACGCCTATATCTCCTCGAAGTGGTAGGAGAGACGAAAAAATTTTTAATATGATTTTTTTTACTTTGAAATGATTTCAAAAATTTGAAAATGTCGAAACTTGCACGCTGATGTAACGAACACTTCTTCACCAGGACGAGGTGAGAGGCGCCCTCGGCTCGTACCTCCAGATGTTCATCACGATCGGCTTCCTGCTCATCTACGGCATGGGCCCGTTTGTCACCTACCAAGTGATCGCGTACGTCGGCATCGTGTTCGTCGGCGTCTTCTGTGTGGGTTTCTTCTTCATGCCTGAAACTCCCACGTATTACTTGTTAAAGGGTGAGCACCTATTGCCACTTAAGATTTGTGTGTTAAATGTTATGTAAAATACATAATGTATAAACGAAAAGTTGTCTATAATATTGTTATTATTATTATTATTATTATATATTTTGGGTCATAATTTTGTTGGTGTTTAGAAAATTTAAAATTTTTGAGGCGTACTAGCCCTATATTTAACATCATACTTGGCAAATAAAAATACTGATTATATAGACTGAGTCCGGACTGGTCGGAGTCGTAGCGCTACCTATGTAACTAGTACATTGTTTGATAAGTTATGTAAAAAAAAATGTACTGTTTGTCCCGTAGAAAATCGCGAAGGAGCCGCCCAATGCCTTTGTACACTACGCGGTCAGTCGCGCGCGGCTGTAGAAGCCGAGCTTACCAAGATCGAAATTGACGTCAAGGCCTCCATGGAGAAAAAGGCTACGGTGAGTCTATACATATATGAACAACTATGGACTCTATTACTATTATAACATCACCCTAAGCCCCTTACGTGATAGACAAAAAGCACCGAGGACAAATATCTCTATCCTTACAGACCTGACGTACTTAACAAGCGACTCCTAGCCCACATTTTATCTACATCAACTATACTCTTGGCGGTATTCCACAGTTGGATATGAATGCTCGTTTTTACCACGAACTAATAAGATGTGGAATGAGCTTCCATCTAAAATTTCCACGGAGCACTATGACATGGGGCTTCTAGAAAGACGCGATAATAATTGTGCACACAAACGAACATCTGATTAAAAAAACAACCTAACCTTAAAATAACCTAACCAGTATAATGTTCGTCAGCACTGTTACGTTGACCTTTTTCTACCTTACACAGCGATTATTTGAAAAGAGAATAATATATATTTTTTTAATAAAATTGCATTTGAAAATCGATTACAGTGATGTAAGAAAAAAGAAATGACGTCTTAAATTTCAAAAAAAGAACACTCTATTTTGATTTCAAAAAGTGTCACATTCCAAATACCTCCTACTTCGAGTTCAAAGTTACATTGCTTGTTCCAGGTGAAAGACATATTCAAGGGCGGAAACTTCAAGGCATTCTACATATCGTGCGCGCTGGTGCTATTCCAGCAGATGTCTGGTATTAACGCGGTGCTATTCTACATGACAGCCATCTTCAAGAACGCCGGCACCAGCCTGGAACCTGCCTACGCCACTATCATTATCGGTGCTGTACAGGTGACGCGAAGATTAAGAATTCTTACATTCTTTGTTCTAAGTTCCAGAACTTTTCATGGTTTTGCAGAATCTGGGTTTAATTTTTTATGGGGGATTTGTTGAAAGACATACTGTTCATGTCCCTTTGCCATGTGAGTTTTATGAATTTGATCAAAAAGACACCAAGAAAGCCACAGAAATTAATAATTAGACAGATAGCACCGAGTGCCACAGTTCTTATAAGGATAGAGAACTGCTCTATCCTTATAAGGATTTCTGTTCCCCTCATGCGCTACTTCAATGTAAAAATAAATATTTAAAGGAAATATGAAAGGCTTTTAATGATGACATTTGTATAAGGCAAGGGTGTTGGTAGTACGCCAGGATATAACATGAAATTGCAATGTGTATCCAACAGCTGGTGGCTTCCTTCATCACGCCGTTCGTGGTGGATAGGCTGGGGAGGCGGCTGCTGTTGCTGGTCTCCAGTTGCGGTACTGCCATCGGTCTGGTGAGTTACCATATCTTGTCTATTTATCTTTTGTTGCTAATTTACAATAGGAGGAATTAGTGACGGATTAAGAGTACCAAGGACAGCGTAATAATATCTTTGTAAAATTATGTCGTACTTCTAGAAAATTCTTCAATAACGACAAAATGTTATCAAATTCTTAATTTTTCTATCGCATACTTATTTATCAATGTTATGAAGGTACCTTGTCTCAGCCAGGTATTTATGTTCCCCTACAGGTGCTCCTAGGGATGTTCTTCCTGCTAGTGGAGCAGGAGAGTTCAGTGGTGGATAACATCGCGTGGTTGCCGATTCTGTCGCTAGTGCTGTTCATCGTGACGTATTGTTGGGGGCTAGGCCCGCTGCCCTGGGCGGTGATGAGCGAGCTGTTCCCCATCGAGGTGAAGGCTGTCGCTTCACCCATCGCCACGGCGCTCTGCTGGTTCATCTCCTTCCTTGTCACTAGGTGGGTTCACAAGATTTACCAAACACGAGCAACTTTCAGCGCGGCAATGCTGCCACTGTTTTGGACCATGCCATGCCATTTTCAACATTTTCAACATTTCACCGTAGAGTTTTCCAGTGTGCTTTATAGTGTTCTCTAAGGCGTATGTGGTCTGCCAACTAGCACTTGGCAGACTATGGCCCTTTCCCATTTCACATTAACCCTTCACATTCTGATTGAAGGCTCGTTCTAAGCAGTGGGACAATAAGTGTTGACGATGATGATGATGACACCGTACACGACTTTTTTTCTAGATATTTCGATGCGGTTAGCACAAGCATCGCGTTCTGGATCTTCGCGGTCTTCTGCATTCTCTCGTTCTTCTTCACGATGTTTATCGTGCCGGAAACGAAGGGCAAGAGCTTCCAAGAAATCCAGGATATGCTGGTTGGCAAGTGAGTAAAATTTCAGATACATTCAGTGCTATTTAGAGATTTAATAAGTATACATGGCTAGTAATAACTTAATTTAATATTTTTCCTGCACTACGATACGTATGAAAAACAATTGTATGCGCCGCTTCTTCTGGGTGCTATCTGTAACTGACTCCAACAGATTGCTTCAATACAGAATAAAAGGATAAAAATTGCATACAGCTATTGACCTCAACAGGCAGTGACCTCAAAGGGTCCTTTACAAACTGATGATTATGTATCATCTGTTAGTGTTTATGTCATCTATAATTTTTAATTTATTTCCAGGAAATCGTCCAAACCAGAAAAGGCGTGATTCCACCAGTGAATTTTAACCCGAATTTTAGATTGAATTCTATTTTATATTTAAATTTTAACTTATACACACTGTTGTTATTAATTTTATTATAATTTTGTATAATTAGACATTATTTTACTATAAACTTTTGTAATAATAAACACGATTGGGGGTCTTAAAATAATTTTAGATCGTAAAGTTTTCAAAATATTTGCTATTAAAAATAAGGTATAAAACCTGGTTATCTGTCCATTTGTAAGAAAAGAAATAAAGTCAAATAATTTGGCTATATATGTTTTTTATACTGACTTGTGTTTTGGAAACGAAAAATGTGTATAAGTAGGTGTACATACTCTTTTGACTTGGATGTACCCACGTAATTTAAAAATAATTGTAATACTGCCGTTTACATTGGCAGGCTGCAATGAATTCAAGTTGTTAAGACATATCTTCGGTAAATTGGGGCGTGCCGAAGTTTTACGTCACGAGAAAATTTGTTTGCACGCCTGTGTTGCCATTTTAAATAATATCTTTTCTCTAATTCTACAAACATTTCGAATATTTCTTTGAGTGCCTACAAGCACGAATTTACTTTAATATCTATTATCGTCGTAATTTTTATAATAGCTTTTTTAATGCGTCGCGCATCTCAATCCCCGAATGCGTTGTCTAAAACGTGTAAAGACAACCAACCCGCAATTGGTCAGTGTGGTAGACTATGACCTGAAAGGAGAAACGCAAATCAGAAAAGACACCGTCTCAAACAATGAAACGATAAAAGGATTGGTTATGATGATGATAGTGTAATCGCACTATAATGAAAATAAAACATTAGCGAACAAAACTACAGCTGCCATTTTAATAATTGATATATTATATTATAAGAAGATATTTGTTCGCTATTTGCGTTTTTATAGTTTGACTTTCCGCGCCTTGTATTTTTAGTTCCTAATTAACTATAACAACTTGCATAAATTTTATCACTTTTATTGACCATGTAAATTTATTGAAATCACATTGAAAAATGTTTTTTTGTACCTAACCAGTAACCTGTTTTTTCCGTTGAATTTTATTTTAAATAATATTCAATTTGATACTTATGTATGTAGCTAGAAGAAAATGCCAAATATAATAATGTATGACTTTAAAATGCAGATAAAAAAGTTTGTGTCCGATTTTTTTTTTATTGACTAAAGTATGTTAAATTGTCTGGTGCATTGCAAAAGGCCAGTATGTTTCGTGTTATGGACATAATTACGAATTTACAATTTTAATATGTATGTAGATAAACCACAGTACAAATAAATTGATATACAGTGCAAAGGATACCTCCAGCTAAGCTCGTGTTATAATAATATACGACTTTATGTGGAGATTTATATTGTAAATAATGTTATAGAATAATATTGTGATATGAATGGTTTAAAATAAATGTTTGATTCAAATATTTTCATGTTTTATTGTTATCAACACTAAATTATAATAACTTCACAGGTATCTATGGGTACACCAGTGACTTAAATCTATATTCGGTGATGGATAAACAGAAATAAAATATTTTATTATATCGATATGTTTATAATATTTTATGAAACTTTCTAACAAATCTAACTTAAAGGTTTCTAAATCTCTATGAGATTCTGACTCGCTCTGAGTGGATTTCACGAGGTAAAAAATGAGTTCGATTTCAGTGATAGCATAAAACACAAAAAAAATGTATTGCTTGTTGATTAAGTAGTTGCAAAAGCGACTGCTAAATCCGAGATCCCGAGTGTACTCCTAAGATCAGGCAAACTATAAATGAGTTTTTCTAACTCGAAATTTCCGGTATTAGCTCAGATTTTGGATACGTGTCAGGCGTATGCCAATAGGTTCCCCGCTTCGACTAATTCGACTTCCGGTTTGAACTAAAACCATAAAGAGCACAAACGGAATCCAATGTTTTCCTACGATTTTGACTACAGCTAAAAATCGGGGTTCGGTCAAAGACCAATTAATAACAGAACCTTATTACAATTGAAATAAACATTACAGCCTCCTAGCATACATAGTTCTATATCGTTGTAAGAGCAAATTTCAGAGCCAAATACAAATAGATATCTTCTGTTCTTCGGAGTCTGGATCTGTGCCCGGTGTATGGCAGTATGCTCACCACCCATTCCATGGGATATAAACGTAACTGGTGAAATGTGGGAGTGTACTACACTTCTCTGCCTACCCTTCCGGGTATGACAGGCGTGATGTTACGTGTTATTTCTCAATAATTCCTTATGAAATTTTTTTGTTCTTTGATCCTACCAATCTAGAAACCAGCATTGGGCCACCGTGGAAGATGAAAAGAATTGTTAAATATGAAAATGATGATGCAGATGTTTTTCTAATAACTGATTTGCGATTATTGATATAAATTCGTTAAATCTGAAATAAATATGTGTAAACTAAGTACTCGTTATTTTCTGCATACCTGGTAAAAGACCTAGCGTGACATTATTATTAATAAGCACATATGTAACGTGATGGTTTCAAGCATCTCTTATCTATCTTCTATTTTAACTATCACATTCAACTGTCGCTTAATGCACATACATACATATGTTATCTTTGAACTGATATAAACATCTACAAAAGCATTATCGCGAAATAGTCACCATATGCACAAATAACACGTTCATAAACATAGATAAAAAATGTAGTTATCACAGACACCGATACACCGACAATAATCTGTACCATCTCACCACACTCCGCTTGGACACAGATAACATAAGAATAAATAGATAATAAATGTATAATTGGAAAAAAGTATGAATGGATTTTAATTTCTTTAAAAATTAATATAAGGTCAATTTATTAATAACGACAGTTCCGTAACGGTGGAGATATTTGGCGGTTGGTACTTTTTGCCTATCCTTTCGGGGCTTAGAGTGATGGTAGATATTAGTAACAAATGTTATTAAAAGTATTATGTGCCTAATACAAATATATTAGTTGGTAACTCGGGTTGGGTGATAATAACAGCATTAAGCTATTCATCCGCCTTTTGTTTACAACAACAAATGATAATTAAATATAAATAGCTGGTAAAACAAGCAACTACTTATTTGTCCATCTGTAGGTATCAAACCCTCAATTCCTCGTCCAAAAGTAAGGGAAAACCCCTATGACAAATTTCTGCAGCGAAACTAAAAGTGATGATTTCAAAAGTAGCAATTCAGTCGCGCGTTCACGAAACACGCCACTGCATCGCTGCAAGGAGTCGCTATGGGTGACCTCCCTCAAGGCCGTTTACCGCTAAACTATCGCCCCAATCAACAATATAATTTAGGATCCCGCGCAGCTGTCTTGCAAAGTTAACATAATATACAGCAAATCGCACCCGAACACTTTTGTATTTAGACAATATTCTTTCGGAAAATGTTAAGAAACGAAAGACAAAATAATAATTTGTGTTATAAATAACATCAATTGCTTATTTATGTGTTATAAAAACATGTGGCAATGGCTGGTAACATTCATCACAAAACCGATAATCATTGGAGTATAGGACGTGTTCTTCGGCGATGATATTCCTTCGTAAAGCGGCTGCCAGTGGTTGGAAACGAAGAGCTGAAGATCGAGCTAACTGACGTCCTATTATTGGAGTGGTTCAACGTCCAGCAGTTAAAGGAAATGGGTGGATGATGATGACAATAAATAACGTAATTTGTTAATACATTTGTTGCTATGCCTACATCTATAATTTAAAATGTAATCCAAGGAAGCTCTTTCTTTTGATCTCTGTCTCGACGCACACAGGTTGTAAACAGATAATTTTGAAAGTAATAAGTATTGTAAAACCTCAGCACCGCTTGAGATTATATTTTTATAACTGTGCTTTGTCTATTTTAGTATTGTTTGTTGTATAATACGAATTTCATCTTGTTTTTGCGTGCCAGATCATGGTTTGTGTGAACTAGTAAAATGGCGGACACCGCGCTAAGACTTCCACCTGTCGAACACAGTCATCAACACACGCGATATTTGTTATCGACATCAACAAATAGATGTTTCGGTTTGGCTGTAATTAAGGGCTGCCGACAGTGTCGAATGTATCCATGTAACATTATCGGCGACAGAACTTGTATTTATTGTTCATAATACCTATGCCTGTATTTTTAATAGTTCCAGAACAGTCTTTTGATTGTTTTTCCTACATTTACGCTTTTACGTGTTCTACGCAAGAGTTTTGAACGGTGGCAAATAACTTAACTTCAGGCCTCTAATCCCCGTAGAGGTAGGCAGGGCAGTGCAGTACACTCCCACGTTCCACCAGTTTCGTTTAAGTCCCATGGAATGAGTAGTTAACCTATTGCCATACATCGGGTACAGATCTAGACTCCGATTCACTAATAGAAACTCTAAATTAGAGAAATCCAATAGTATCCGACCCGGGATTTGAATCCAGGACCTCCCGATCGGCAAACGCTCTTGCAACCACTCGACCAACGAGACAATCAACATTTGCAAATGCTTTTGAAATTCCTAAGAAATTGATTCGACTATATTTTAGCATATAAACTAATGCCGCCTCATTCCCATTGAAGTAAGCAAACACCAATGATTTCCATCAGAAAGAATTCAGCCAGGGCCGCACTGGCTGACTTCTTTGGCCTTTTTTGCATTCAGTCATAATTGTAATCGGTTGTTAAGGGAACTTTTAACATAGCCTTTTTTTAAGGCGTCTCCAATTTCAGGAAAATGCGTAGGTACGTACGCCAAGCCCTCTCTTTTTTTAGAATGAGAGCAATCAAACAAACAAACAAAAGAAAAAAATATATATTTACATTAAATATAACAGAGCAAATTCCACAGATCCTTACAAAATTCCAACTTAGGCACAAAGTCGAGGAAAATTAACATTTTTGACTGTTTAAAAAGTCACTCGCACTCATATTTCGTTGCCATTTTAATATAAAAAAATTTTCAAGCAATAGTATGAAATTACTTGATCAACATCACTACTATCCTATTTATTTCTTAGATGCTGTAACTGATGATGATGCGGTGATTATAGAGTCCAGCCCAAAAACGTCATTCATATCCCATCAAAAGATGCACATTCTATCAGTGACGATCTCTCAAAAATACTAGATATATAAGCGTGTTCATGTTATAAAAACGTTACATACGTCAACTGCATTTATATTTCAAGCAGATCTTTTGACAAAAACAGAAGCATTCCTCAGTTAGATCAGCTAAGAACTGTCAAAAGTTTAACAAACATCCTACACGTACATATTAGGCAGTGCACAAGAGTCATGTATTGTGACATCACAGTACATAAAATCATTCGAAGTCCTTGCTGACTTGGTCCATAGCTTCCAGGACGTCGCACAGGCTGCTCGCGAACCGCTTCACGTCGTCATCTCTCTTTATCCTCAAGCTGACGGAATATAGTTTCTTATACATATCAGTCATTTTCACATAGTCCTTGTTAGATTTAGACCTGCAGTATTGTATGATGCTCTTGAGTATAAAATGCAATCTGTTCTCGTACAAGCAGAGCAGACTGTGTTCGCTTTTCAAAGATTTCTCGTCGCCGTCTTCTGGGCACGGCGTCTCCTTCTGCTCGTCTGTGTCCCGGTCTTTCAGCACCTTCATGATGGAATGACACTGCCGCAGCAAGTCTATTGCAGTCTGTAGCGACTTCAGTTTCAAGTTTGGAGACACTGCAAACAAAGAGGAACTTGATATTAGTAAATGTTTCTTTAACATGTAAGTGTTCTTAGTGTAAGAAAATCAAAGTTAGGAAAATCCAGTGGTACTCGAACCGGGATTCGAACCAGGGCCTTTTGAGTAGTACTAATTTTTCAGTCGCTCGGCCAACGAGGCAGTATGTATATGTATATAACATGAAATATATAAATTTCAATGTTATTATCCATTTTTAATTCCTACCGCTGGGCACATTATTCAACAACTCTCTACAACATAAATAGGGTAATAAAGACGATTCAGTAGAAACACACACTAAGGAAACTTTCACGTTACAGATAGCCGCCATTTTTCCTCCACGTAACTTACGATGAGTTGGAACATTGCACAGAGTAAATATTACTTGTATTTTTTATTTAATCTGTGGAGTAGCGGCTTTTCGCTATTTAAACAGGTTAAATATCAGATCTTTCTGTGTATTTAAATTTGTGTTATTATTTACATTGTGTCGTTTTTATGTGGCTGTATTTATTTTATTAGAGATAATATAATTAAAGCATATTATAAAAAAAATACTCATTTAAGTAAACAGCTATGCGTGTGTGAAGACGGTGATGAACGGAGAAGAATCACATCAGGTATGTAAGGGTAGAGTCACTTGATATTCGGTTCTGTCTGCCTAACCCCGTAAGGGACCGGACGTTAGGACATAATAATAATAAACATCACATGGTTTAATGGTGGAGGAAAACATTGCGAGAAAACTTGTTCGGATGAGTTAAAACTTGTTAGAGTAGGTCGGGGTGTGCGAGTTCGGTGTGCGTGGAGGCGGGTGCGTGGTCGCGCGTACCTGCGGCGTGCGCCTCGAGCGCGGCGACGTGCTCGAGGCGCGCGGTGAGGAACATGGCGGCGTCCTCGAGCGCGGCGAACTGCAGCGCGGCGCGCTCGTACTGCCGGCACGTGGCGGCCAGCAGCGCGCGCCGCCGCGGGCCCTCCTCCGCCGCCACCCTGCACACCACACCCTCGCCGTCATCACATCACATGGCGCGCTCAAATACCGCGCCACTCACCAGCTACACCTTATTCTTATTCGATATATATATCCATACAATTTGTAATAATTATTTATTTATTACAAACGAGTACACAATACAATTTCTATGATGCGTAGCTCCTACACTAGGATTTCGTGTTGTGGGTAACTACGCTCTTCACTTTGTTACGTCTGAAGTTATACATACACTAGCTGATAACCTGCCCGCTGCACTGGACACAACATAATTGAATTACTCTTGGGTTCCGGGCTTGGTAGTCGATTTAAAAAAAGTTAGGCATAATATAGTATTTTGTTGTTCATAATCTATCAATTCAGAAAATAACTCGGATAATCAGAATATCTGACATTACACAAATTTCTAAGCTATAAGGTAGGTATATTCTTCGAAAAATCTATTTTTCTTCTACATATATCTTAGAAGCTATAAGACAGCCACCTTGATACACTTCGAACTGATAAGGAAATAGCTGTGCAGTCAGCATAATTTCACAAAAAGATCCATATGTATGTATTTGTCTTAGCCATTTAAGAAACGTAAAAATCTTTCGTATCACAGAGGCCAGATAGCATTTGAGTGTAGCATCTGAGCCGGTCCCAGTTGTTGCACACGAGAGTATCAATAATTTTTCTCATTTTATAAGTCATCGATACGTCACCGTACAACAGTATTGACAAAGACGAAAATAAACATGCTGCGACAGCAAGGATTTAGAAAGAAGTAGGTAATCTATCTATCGAAATATATTCAACATCCATTATTTAAAATTACTACTGCAAAAGATATACAGGTACATAATATATAAAAAGTTAATTTAGTATTAACCTATAATGAAATACTATTTAAATTAAAAAATATGAGAATAATTTTTATTATTAATTAAACTACTCAAGAATTCACCAAAGATAACGCATAAAAAATACATTAAGAAATCAATAAAAAAAAAACTTTTTTTTTGTGTAACTACACACACTACCATGCATTTGACACGAACATTTATTATTTATTTACGTTCCCATTGTCAATGTCAGACATGAGACGGATGGTTGTCAATAGCAGCACTGAGGAAAGATTTATATGCGTAGTCTTTGGACTTTGACATTAGAACCTGGACAACGCTCAAACTGATTTTTTTACGATTTATGATTGCATTTCGATCGCTACTGGCCCACTAGTACAAAAAAAAGATGACATTTTAGAATTTATTGACAATTGCATGCTGTCTATAGCCAGATATGATGGACCCATTTAAATAGTGAATTTTTTTTACACCCATGTTTGTAACAATAAAATATTAGTATTAATGAAGTGAGCTGCAATGCTAGTTCAGTGAGTGCGGGCGGCGGCGCGCGTGCACTGTGCTCCGAACCTTTATCACAGCTTGAGTCCAGTTCAAACGGCTCTATATTGCAATTACATTAATATCGATTACCGGTATCAGTCAGTTAACCATATAATGTTACTGAAGTAGTAAGTGGGCTAGCTCAACAAATACCTTAATATTCCAAGAAAAGCTTAATATTCCAAGAAAAGTTCAAAGATATAAGAAACCCCCTTTCATAACTAACGAAGCAAGATCAAATCTGGGCCGATACTGTCCATTAAACCGATCAATAAGGAGTTATAATTTAATACATAACGCAATGTTCTCTCACGATAATGGTGATACGCCTACCAACCAGAGCAGCGCTGGAGATAGTTCAAAAAGCCCCAAGATACTCCGAATTGATATCTTCTTAGACTCCTTAACGCGGTTCCAGAAATTGGCCAGACAGATAATAAAAAAGTAGGCCTATTATGTTGACAATTAAAATTGATACAATTGATAATATTCATTAGTTTATAACAAATTTATAATTTGAATGGTATCAAGGATTAAATTAAGATTATAAATTGACTTTAATTGAATTTTAAGTTAAGCTATTGAATGTGTTTTTTTATATTATATTTATTATGGACTTGTAATGTAATGTGTATTTTTGTATTATATTATCGACTTGTAATGAATTTTAACCTGTAGTATAATTTTAGTTTAATGTATATTTTGATTTGACTTGAATTTTAGTGTTTGGATTTTTATTTTATTATTATTGAATGAATTATAACTGAATGAATTATAATTGATTATTCATGTAGTGGTTTGCACCTGTAAATGAGGTGACACTCAGCTTCATTGTATGTCCATTGTCACTTTTCATACATGTAATAGTGTTGACTTTGTTGGTGCAACTGTAATAAATAAATAAATAAAATAAATAAATGAGGCTTTAATTGAGCCGTTGTAACGCTCGTATGTGTTACATACATTTTCAATGTCAACCACGGCGACCGCATGCAAACAGTGTCATTTCACATTCCGAACGGATTTGAATCAAAACGAGTTCAATCAGAGGAATGCAATTACGATCGCCGCGGACGGAAATAGCTCGGCCGGGACATCGCAATCTCGCCGCTGATTACTGTTTTATTACCACTCCGTAGCGCTCTTGTGCTTTGTTAAAAACTCGTTTAACTCTCTATTCTTATGTACAACATAAAGTCCGAGTACCTACTTTTAAAATAATGTAGGTACTGAGAGTTTAGTAGTTTTAATGTCGGCCTCCCAGTCCAGGGGTATTTTACGTACATATTGAATTGACAAAGCTATCTGCAATAATTTTAGCAATAAGCATCATATTATTTGTTATAACGGTGAAGGAGAATATTGTGAGAGAGCTTTACTAATATACATATATATAGCAATATACTATAATGTTCTCTAAGTTGTGCGATATCAGCACTTAACCAGCGTAACAGACTATGATCATACCCTTCTCATTCTGAGAAGGAACCCGTGTCCAACGGTATCCAACAGTGAATTCCCTAATATACCGCATATATGTTGTTTAAATATAAAACGTCAGTAAAAAACATTGGATTGCTGGGAATAATTCAAAGGGGACATGCAATGTTACTCATTGCTGCTTAATTCCCAATCTATGTGCCTTCTATTCTGTTTGTTTACACTGTGCAATGTAATACGATTTAAGTTCGTTCTAAACAACATAGTTAAGCTTGTGGCGATCGAAACTGGCGCGGATTGGACATCGTAACTACTCGTATGTCTCCAATTTTCTATAATTCTTACTTTGTGTACTTTAGTTATTTTTATTTAGTTACACTGTTAATAATGTTATGTATTGAAATGTTTAGAATTAGTTTTTTGTCTGGCGCGTTGGTTAGGTCGTTAGTGTTCTTGAATTTTGAGCCGAGGGTTGTGGGTTCGATTCCCATCCAGAACAATACTATACTTTATACTATACTCTATACTATACTCTATACTATACTCTATACTTTAACAATGACTTATTAATCTGTGTGTTGTTGTGAACTTGTTTGTATAAGTACGAGTATGTCTTTAGAAATTCATATAAGCCGTTTATTAAATCTCTAGTTGACATAGCTTGTCTTGTTTTGGGTTGGTCTGGCTTTGGTATAAGGCGATCGGCGTGTGGTTGCAAGCGCGACTGCCGATCGGGAGGTCCTGGGTTCAAATCCCGGGT
>DWME01004469.1:0-16299 GCA_018244795.1 Parelbella ahira ahira
GGTATAACTAAACGGAAACACATCGTTTAAATGGTAAAATACTTTATACGATAAACTGTTTGATTAGTGCTATTCGGTTTCGTGGTAACCGGAATAGCCTGTTTCCTCACAGAGTACATCTTTCTGACAGTTCTGGACATAGATAAGACGGGAAATGTTCGACACTAGACAAGCTATTTCAAATTCAATGCTAAGCGATATTAAATTCGCTCACATTTCGACGGTAAATCACTTTTTGGATCACTCCAAACCTTACTCAGTCCATTAGGTTAATTCTCAACGAGATCAAAAGGTAATAATCTCTCAAGTTACTAAAGTCCAAACAATTTTAGGTCCGCGCGTCATCAACTTCGATATGAACTTCAAGGGGCGGAGAGTTCTAATGGTAGATGAACATCGCTTCATGATGCACTACACCAACAAACGCGGCAGAGTCAGGTGGAGATGCTGGAGGTCTTTCAAGCGGTGCCGGGCCATCGCCATCACGCATGGGAACAGTCTGGTCAAACTGAACAATACACACAATCATAGTGTGTTCTGAGTATATAAATCCACGTTAAATATTATTATGGGTCCACATAATGTGACGTGTGGTTGAGTTTTAATTATTATTAATACTTTCAGCTAGTATATTTTAAACAAGACGTTTGTACGCGACTTCCTCTTTTTTTTATTTTTAAGTTAATTACATCAAACTTTATTTAGCAGTTTTGTTTTACGAAATATGTGACTACTATCGAAAAATTCAAGAGAAAATATATGTACTCTCTCTCTCTCTAAAATAGGGGACTTGCACGTGCATGATGTGAAAATTAACACGTAACGCTATAAAAATTACCACGAAAATATATTTTCTTCTAAAAACAAAGGAGACTATACGGGATTTGTTAAATTTTTGCGCGCAGAATATTGACAATCCTATTCCAATTGTCCTATTGCAAATTATTGAAATGTCCTATTATCATACTAATATGTCTTGTACTGAAATATGTCGTTAGAACTCATGATATAAACATGCCCGTATATGAGAGTTCCAATACGTCTAATTATTAAGTACTTTTAACAAATAACAGAAACAAGAACAACTTCGAAAATACGAATATTTTTCTTTGGGATTATGTAATGTACATAAGGTGGTTCTGAGTTCAATTTCAAGGACAATTTTTTTTCATGATGAACACGATTATACGTTCTGAGAGTGTAAAATTCTCAACATAGGGGACATTCCCTATTTAGAAATGTATGTACTATGTATTTATGTAAATGAACTGTTTCGTTTTGAATCGAAATAGCCGTGTGTTGAGTTTACCCAAGATATTATTATTAGTCAATATAATATAAATGTGTTATATGACTAATAAATTTATTTACTTTATAGATTTTTAATATACAATGTTCCTTTTTTTGTGTGTGTAGATGTTTTTTTTTTCAATACGCTTTTGACCTTGTTTGAAATCATGCTGTATATCATTACGAATACGAGAAATTTTAAATTACGTTGATTAGTTAAATTACGGAAAAAATATTAATTTTTTGTAGAAATTTATATAAAAATGAGAACTGGTAATTATTATTATTTATATAATATATGTCTAATTGATTCATTATTTTTATAAGAGTTTCAAAATGTTACGAAATACTATATTTATAATATTACATATAAATTGATCTTTTACAATGATATATTAGGCACTGAAAATACTGACTTTTGTTTCTCAAACATACTGTTTTCTTTAAATTATAACTAAGACTATTAAAATACATGTTTTCTTTCATATTGTAGCAGATATCATAATTATACAATGACTAATATATTACCATTATATTATGTAATTTTTATCTCACGCCCTACCATAATTGTATAGCATTTTTATGACTGTTTTCTTGTTTTCAATTAATTTCGTTTTTGATGTAAATATTAAACGTAACGTGGAATAATGTGTTTTTACATAAAATTATAATATAGATAATCTTGTATTAATAATACATAAATATATATTATTAATACACGCAGTAATATTATGGAAATATTCGTATTAGGACTCACACCTGATACTAGCTAATTTTTTATTGCTTTATAAATATAAATATAAAACAAAAGCATACCTGTCTCTACCAGCGGAACGACGGACGGATTTATCATGACCATACTAAATTATTATCCAAGGTGTGGTGCTATCCCTAGGGCCTTTTTCTATACACGAGGATATATTCCGCAAAGAATAGTTGATCCTTGCAAATAAATATTGATACAAATCACGTACGTAAAGAATTATTGGTATAAAAAAGTATGAAGCTGACCCCTACGTGAGCACAGACGATAAATATCTTTTTGTGTTTGCCATTTTGGTGCTGTTGCAACGTCATATAGGTCTTACGTAAAACGACTCTACGTTCAATGACGGGAGGGTTCATCTCAACATAATTATCTACGGATAAATATTACAAAACAAAAATAAATAAATTAAATACGTCAAACATAGTCTTACTTTGACATTAATTATTACTCTTTATTATTTATTACATTGTCAGTCGTCGTTACCAATTCCAGTATAAAGTATTAACGGAGGAATTCAAAGAAAACTTAAAGCGCATCCAAGACGGATCATTATTGTTCATAATGATTTATAAGTGCCTTATATATTATTGATTTCATCGTGTGACGAACCATTGTACTGATATGTGAATATTTTCAAGAAGTGACATGTGTAAAACTACCAATAAATAGAGTTCCTCTAATATTATTATTGGAGTTTTCATCAGTAAACTAATCTATGCTAGACAAGCATGAAATACTTGACCAACTCTTTTCTAAATCTTTAATCTTCTTTCAGCTCAGTTCAGTATCGTCCACGGCGAAGGGTACCCCAAGCTTTTGAGACACGGATTCCTCTACAGACCACATAACGCATACCGCCAAAGAAGACTGCAGCTCTGGTACTGCAAGTATAGGAACAGTAGACGGTGCAAAGCCATCATCAGGACAATGGACGGAAAGATACTGGAAACGAAAATAAATCATCCACACACTTGCGTTTTCGATAGAGAACTGATAAAATATTTTTAATAGTCCACCTTACGGTGAGCATGAATCCTAACATAACCCATTTTTAATACTTATAAATATATCCACCTGGTGGTAACCCAGTAGCAGTTGGATATTGGCATCTCGTTGAAGCTCTGAGCATCTTCATATATACTTACCTAGCTAGCATCATTAGCTCTATTAGACAAAAACGCTCCACTAGACTTAAAAATCAGTTCTGTTCTACACCATGTTGGGCGCCAACACTTTTAAATGACGTCGCGTGGTTTTAAAGACGGCTTGCCATTTTAAAAAACAATTTGCCACTTTCAAATAACATTCCCTACACTTCAATGTGGGTTCCTCGTTTTGTGATGTGTAGCTCCCGCACAATTCCACTCGAGCATTGTTACCAATTTACCAATTGGAATACAGGATTAGCCTTTTAAATATATTCCATGGATTATTAGAAACTTGTAATGTATATGTAGATTTGTGTCTGTCTGTGTTAGTAAGTTATATTATTAGGAGTTTCGTCAAAATTATGTAGCTGGTGTAGGCATTAGATTTTGGCGGGCGATATTTAGGAATCTAAAGTTGTGGAAAGCTCTGTTACATTTGTGTAACTAACTCTATGAATAAATGTGAACAAAACTTATTGTCGAAGGAACTTGCTGAAATGTTCTGTAATATCAGAAGATGTAACAGGGCAGATATTCAGCATCTCTCCATATCGTATGATAGCGAAGAGAGTGAGAGATTTAAATTTAAGATATTACAAGAATATTCTCAATTTGTCACGAGGATTATGTGCAAATGCTCTCTGCGCATTGCTGAAGCATATCTAGCGTGATGATATAGTGATAATTAATATTATCTACAAAGTACCTAAAAACCCTAAAACTTGCTTCCATTAAGTACTTCCAATGCGGATAGTGAATATGCTACAGCTAGTTTCAAAAGGGCAAACGGTTAGGGTAAATAGAAAGCAGTGTCAATACGTAGACGAAATGGATCAAAGGTAGTGAATGTCGTTATATTAAAATTATTTGCTACATCAGTGGGAGTTTTACAACATTGTCCACAAGTTGGCTATTACTTCTCTACCGATGATTATATTTGAATTGTGACGTCACTTGACATGTCGTTTTCCGTCAATTTTTTTGTTAATTTTTTCATGCCAATATTAAAATATTAAGAGTTATCTCTGTTTATAAAAAGTTATGGATATAGTTAGAAAATGACAACGGCTGCGCGGAGGGTTCTTCAAATCAACCCCTAAATTAGTAGGGGATATTTATCTTAAAATATCCCCTAAAGTAGGGGATATTTTAAGTTAGTTAAAATGCCAAATAAAACTAAGTAATTATACTTTAAAGTTCCGTTTATTAATATGGAATACTAAGTCATTAAAAACATGTTTGCTTAGTGTCGTAGATTTTGATTAAGTAGTTATGTATGTATATATAATATAGTTTTTAAGAGCAAATACAAGGGCGGTGCGAGATCTCAAGTATCAGTTAAACTCTATATAACCTCTATATATGTAGAGACTCACATATGTAGAGACATAAATAGCAAAGTATTGACCTAAAACAAAACTGCGACTTCATTTTGCTACACAAAACTATATAATATCGTGTTATGGTGACGTAAACGAATAATCTACCGATCAAAGGTAGAGCCTTTAGAAAGGTAGAAATACGAACTGACATAAAAAACCTTTAATATATTTAACAAATTGAACGTTATAAAGACACTAAATAGAAATGCAAGACCTTTTATTTTCTTTCCAATAAAGATTCCAATATGAGGTTTATTATCATACGATCTTATACGAGTTTAACGTCATTCTATAAAAGCGGTTTGTGTAAAATGTCAATAGTTCGACTGATCGCTTGAGGTTCCTCGGAGAACAGGAAGGCATCTCTCCTCACGGCAGTCCATTCCCGGTAGTCCTTACGCGGTAGACAACTTGGCACTCCTACAATTTCTGTGATATTTACGTTTCCTTTGGCTGTTTGTTGCTCATCAGTTTATGGAACGCAGTCGCGTATCCGAGGAGCAGTTTTTAAACCTCAATATTAGTTTAGAATTGTGTAGAGTTGCTGAGTAAACAATTTAGTACTCTTTTTGGGATATGTACTTTGGATAGGCGCTTCGGTTTTATTTTATATTACTGTAGAAATAAATTAAATTCTTTTTTAAATAATAGAAAACATAAGAATTCATACTAGGTTTTTCCGTATTTGAGGATCGTGAGGATCTACGTACTAAGATAATTTGTGTACTTAACATGTAAATACAGGATAGACTATTCGTAATTTCATAACTAGATATGTTAGACATATGGACCCGACCGGGAATCGAGCTTGGTATCTTAGTCGCGTTTCACCGGCACTGTGATTAATGTGCCAAATAGATTTTCAATATTAGCCTACGTTTTTGTCCTCTAAAATTATTTTACAAATATTTTTCCATCCACCATCCCTTTATGCTTATTCTGTAGAATGTATCAGTAAGGTAGATGTTTAATTAAAATCTAGTCTAAATCTAGGTCAATTGTCATTTTTTAATCGGTAATATGTTACTTATAGAGTTAGTAATATATAAGTAGGTGTATATTTAACAGTAAATGTCGAATAATTATCATGATAAGGTATCTAAAATACATATATGTATAAATGAATACAATTGTGAAATAGCCAGGATAATGAGAAAACCACGAAATGTATAAACTAAAAATGCTTTATTGTATGTATCTTAAATTATTTATTAATTACTACATATAATCAGATAAGTCGATACGACGCGTACAAAATATTTTGGGAAATGTCTTAAAGCTGAATTAGGCAACTGGCTGTTAGCCTGGACCTTCTTGTGATTTTTAAGATCGAGTATCATAAATGTACCTACATAATAAAATTTAGATTTGACAAAACAAGAATATTTTTTAAATTACACTCCTTCCGATGTCTTGGCATATTTTAGTTTTGTTTCATGTTTTAATGTTTCCCTCGCCTGCGTAATGTTTTGTTACTTTAATATTGTATAAGAAATATGTAAATCAATAATATTATTTTTTATTTACAAGTGATTTTTATAATCAAATTTCGTTATTACCATACTTTTTTGTTAACATCAAGAAACAGTGCAAGGTCTCTTGTAGATGAGAAAATGCAAAATACAAAGAATAAAAGATTACAAAATACAAAGAATAAAAATAAACAAAGATTTTATACTAAGGAAATTCGAGGATTTGCTGGACGTACGAGGATATCATTAATGGAGATAGGAATCACACATTGGGAACGGTAATACGGGGAAAGCCTAAAAATATTTCGACACGGTAGAGTTTACAGGCGATAAAAGCTCTAAGTAATGTATATAAATATCATTTAATTGAATAGATGATAAATAACAAGAATAGAAGAATAAACAGGGGGTTAGTTAAAACTTTATCAATTCAATCACAACACGATCCAGAATAAGAGCTGATTCCTTTAACTTACATTAAATGCAAGGATAATGACATAAAAGGCTTACGTTCAATGTACACAATATTAAATATTTCAAAGGCACTAAAACTACAGCACGTTAACACTAAGGAATGAATGAATTCTTAAAAACTAAACTATCATTCAATTCCAATAACTAAACACTTTGGAAAGCTTTGAATGAAGTCACAACAGATAAGAAATGTGCAATAAAATTGACGACGGTTTTGTAACGCCATTCAATAAGAACTAATGAACTAAATACAAAGTCAGTGCATCAAATAAAAGGGTTAACTATGTAAAAAATAATAATTTTAAAGTAACTTATATTAAAATTTAAGTCATAAAAAGGTACACGATTACTAATTAAGGTCCATTGTTTAATTATAAAATTATAATAAGGAATAATATAACTTTAATAAATATTTTCAACATAATTTACAAATACCAGGAGGCACGCACGCAACAAACATTGAAGAATACGATACATATATAAGTTATAGTAATTCTAAATAATATATCATGAGAAATAAAAAAATTTAACTGCAGACAACAGCGGTCAAATCTATAATTGGTCCATATAAGTTTCTCTAAAAATATTCAAATTCATAATCATCGAATAAGGCACTTCGTCGTCGTTAAGGTTAAGGTTAAAACAGGTTTTTTAAATACAATATTTTACTTGTTTTCATTTTATATCTTATTAACGAATCAATGGTTGAAATATTATTTGTTATCAAAATTACTAAAAATACAATTATCTTATCATACATACCACATACGGAAATGTATACATATTTATATATGTAGGTGTAAATTAACTCCTGTATAATTGTACAGGTGATTAAACACACAAAACATATGAGAGTGATACGAACGATCCCAAAATTTCTTTTCGGCAATGGCCATTCGCTCATTCTCGTGAAAACGCTAGGAATGATTGTGTTCTAAGAAGCTTCTGACGATTACGCTGTTGTGGGTGGTGAGACTCGCTTTGCAGCCCAGCTGGATCCTCTTGTTACAAGTCCATCTGATCTTCTTCCTGTAGGACTCGTGTTTGATGAACTTGTGCTCTCCGACGTGAACAACGAGGTGGCCGCGGTTCGAGAGGCCGAAGCGAACTGTAAAGAAAATGGTAAAGTTAGAGATTTTCTTTGAAAAACCAAAAATATATCATTTCACTTTAAAAAATTTTTATCAGAAATCTTTAACATTCTTTTATTAACTTCGCTAAAAACGATTAAGATGTTGATATTAGTATAACTTGATTATCGGGAAAGTTTGAAAATCAAATTAGTTTATTTCCGTTAATTGGCTTTCAGTCTGCCAATTTCACGACATTTTTAATGATTTACGAGTACGTATGTACATCTAGGGCCATGTGAATGAGATAGATTGATAACAGGAATGATAAAGAAATCAAATTATGTATCGATTAACAAATAAACGCAATATGGTACATACAAAATTTTGACAAAAAAAAACCGCGTCCCTTTAGGTGTGCTCAACGCGTAACATTTTTAAAACTAATTTATTGATTTCGTACCTTAGTGCTATAATTGCAAATGTATTGACTTTTGTGAAAATAAATATTAAATCACTCGCTGAAAAATTTATACACTTTTATTGTGCAACCGTTTACATCACATTTTCACGTTTAGCAAAAAAATAACTCTTTAATAAAAAAGAAATAAATGGTTTCATTTATATAGTCAACTGTCTATTCCCTACATTATTATTTGTCGTAGCTCCCTATAGAATGTGAAAAATGAAAGACCCATTGCATTTTTTTAAGCTTAATTTTTATTTAAGTAGTGTTTGTTACCAGGTATGTCTATGTGTTATAGTTGCATATTGTTTCTGCCGGTAACTGGTATATAACATGGTTTGTTCTTTGCAGTTGGGCTGATCGGCACGGGGATAGACTGTTTCGCCTCCTACTGTCTCAGCAAGCAGGGCAAGATGGGCATCAACGTCGGCGGCTACAGGTTTCGCTTCAATGGATGCGCGAGAAACGGCAAGATCCGATGGAGATGCTCCCGAGGACCCTGGTGCAAAGCCGCCCTCCACACGTACAGAGGTAGAATCGTGTACATACAGAGCACACACAACTGTGGACCCAAACCGCCAACCAACTAGAGTAGTCACAAAAATTGGTTTTCATAGTTTGTTGATATCTTATGCAAAAATATTTGTGTATTTCAAAATGTATCCAAAGATTTGAAGCGATGCGATATAAACAGTATATTTTTGTACATAAAACTGATATTATTTGTGTCAGCAAGAATATAATATAATACTCCGTCTTTGTTATGTTGTAAAAACATCATAGTAACGATTAATTTAAGACTTATTCGAATTTGAATAAACTTTAAATTTTTCTATCATATCATTAAAATGTAATAGTCGTTTAAAATTTTGAAACTGAATTCTACATAAATAATAATTATTAAGACCTTTTTGGCAATCTTATGTGATATAAATATGTACATACGACGCGGTACTACCTCGACTTCGACCAGATCCAGTGTTTTGGCAATAATTATGTAATAATTGTTTAAATTATCATGAACATACCATATTTTGATCTTTTTAAATACTCCTTAAAAAACCCAGTACAAAATTTCCGTACCTACGAATATAAAAAATAGGTTGTGTGTTTAGATGTTTAAGTATAACTGTATAAATACTTATTAGCAGGGATCCGTAGAGTTGTATAATTGAGTACTTACCAAGTTAGAATATTTACAGTAAGAATACTCGTATGTACGGATAGCGTGCTCAAAGCGATATAATCCAAATGTTGGATGATAAATTGCAATGTAAGATAAATGTTATTATTTTTTGTAATATATTTAATCAAGATATTAAGACAATACAGGATACCACGTTTATTTATCGATGACTCATACACATGTGTAAAAACCTCGAACATTGTGTCGTAAATAATTACGTCTGACGATAGATTGTATTTTCGAACTATTTTCTGTGCAATATTACTATGTATTTTATAATTAACATTTTAAATTAGCTAACGTTAATTACGGTGTAATATTTTACAATAGCCAAATGAGTAATTAAATAATTAAACAATACATTCAAAAAACATTAAGCAAAAATTATAATATGGTCACGTCTGGTATAATTGTGTAACAACAATATACATTGATAAATTCGTTGTAATTAAAGTATTTCTTTTTTATCAATTTTGGAGTGAATTTATTAGTTCAGTCTCATTCATTCATTTTAGTAGTATTACTAAAATGAATGAGACTATTATGCATTGATATTTGCAGTAATGAGTATTACTGCAAATATCAATGCCGTGTAAATTTATTTATTTAAATACCGCAAATGCAATCATTTAATTTTAAAATATAGTATGTACTTACATTAAAATACATATATGTATACTAAAACACAGTCGGTATTAAATTGACCTTCTCTTAATAATATTAACGGATAAAAAATGAACACACTAATATCACTGTATTTTTACTGACAATCGTAATCGTATTCTTGTGACAATTTAAAATGTACAGTAATCCCTATTATTAACGCGTTTTCGTATTACGCAATTTCAATCCCTCGTATAACACGTGTTTTCCCCAATATAACGCGGGGATTTCCCACATTGTGTCTGCACATACTGTGAAATTTATAATGATTTGTACAGTTCATTATTAATTCCGTGTGCCTTTGCACATTGTGTCAATTATGTTATTTTAAAATTAACTTATTATTTTATTAAATATGTATACGTAGTTTTTGAAATTGTATAAACTGTTTTTAGTTACATATTCGTAAGGTTTTGTTGTTTTAAATGTTCTTAGTTTGATTTTAATAAAACGCACATATTTAGTTTATAACATAGTTGTTTCTTAATATTCGATTTAAACCATCTTTAACGAGAAATGTTAAACGTGAAACTATTGTATATAACGTGTTATACAGGGTCATACAAGCGCGTTATACGATAATAATAACGCGGAACCACTCTACCGTGTTATAGGGGGGTTTACTGTATGTATATAACTACAAGGTTGTAAGCTTTTGCCCATATTTGTGCTTAGTATCAATTACTAACCCTTTTATTTTCCTAATGCCAGACATGTTACCACAGAATGTGGTAAATTACCGTCGAATTCAATTAGCAATAACCGGAATAGAATTATATGACAAAAATGTATGAATTAGTATCGATTGCATAATTATAAATTCAACTGTTCATTACCTATTATACGTCTGTTTAAAAATAAGTTTAGTGTTTAGAATAACTATTAAGAGCGATATCGATCAAAATACCTCAAAAACATAGATATTAATGTTGATTGTAATCGATTAATCATTTAAAAAACTGCTTTGTGACCTATTTAAATATTAAGAAATGTGTTTTCATTTGAATTTAAAGAATTAAAAAAATATGCCAAAGGGTAACCCATTCGTGAACACTTAATATAGCTTGATTTGTTACGTTCCATCTTAGATCATTCGTAATATAACAGAATATGACAATTATGGTTAATGAACATATTCATACACATGTGACATTTTTAGTTAGAATTTCAAGACCAATAATGTCGTGAAACTTGAAAAAACATACGTGTTTAAATTGAAAACAAATTTACAGGCTGTTGAGTTCTTTATTTTTATCTTTTACCTAGTTTTTGTCTAGGATTATGAATACGCTTCAGCCTACTATGACTGCGGGCAAGACCTCTTCGCAACAGTGGAATGTAAAAATAGTTGTACCCAAAGTTGAGGCCCACGTCTGTGTCGATGAAATATTAAAATAATGTGTTAAAGCAAAGAAATTAACAGTATGTGATGAACATGTTTAGTGTTTGATAAAACTGTTTAATTTGTTATCTGTACAGTGCACTCTGCTTATTTAGGATCAAATACAGGGTTTGTCTATTTTAAGCAATTATTTGATTTGCTTTATCTATGTAACCTAAAGTTACAGAAAAAAAGGAAACATGTTACATTTCAATAACGTAATGTTACGTGCAAAAATATGCAGATTATAATATTTTTTTAATAAGGGATTGTTCTGAAAACCTTGGGGGTTTTATTGTAAAAATAAGTTAAAAAAACACGTATCGTTGCTAATTTTTTTCCCTTTAATGGTAATATACCGTACGAGCTATGCATATAACAAATGACATACTTAAAAAATATTTATGTATTTATAAGTGTAATTAATAACAATGTAGCGCAGTATTCATGTTGTATATTAGTAATTTGTGGGTAATTTATAAGTAACATAGTATTATTAATACAATGAATAGTATTATTATAAAGTATTTTATAGGTAAATGTATATTTTTATGAAATTTATTTTTGAATGTCAAATCCAAGCAAGCACGTGTTGATTAATAATTAATAAACGGCCGAGTTTACGCTAATTAAAATATTTAATATGAGAATTAAATTATAATCCGATACATCGTTCAATCTTCATACAAAATTTTATAAACAAAAACATATCCTTACAAAAATTGTGTAAAGTTTGGTTTGTAATGTATTTGCTATTCTTAAATTCCTCATTTCCACGATGACAAATGTAATACAAATTTAACGTTATGTAAATTAATAAAATGTAATGTAATGTAAATTTTAATAATTTTGGCGTTCTACGCGACACTCGATACTGCTGTCGTGTTTATTTTGATATTTTATGTTAACTCGGACATAAACATAGGTATACAAATTTTACAAGACAATGAACACTACCTCTCAAAAATTTTGTACGTTATATCACTACCTATATACTATTTAAAAAAATGTTTGTAAAGTTTACGACAATTTTTACATAATTTTGAGTATTCGTGTTTAAAAAGTTTATCGTAGTCTAATGTCGTGTTCGGATTAAATGTGTAGAAATGTATAAAGAACGGTCTATGGCATTTCAAGCTACGTAAGATAAAATAATTAACGTCTTCAGACGTTATTGGCGTAGGCAGAATGCATATCTACATATGTATATTATGCTTTCTCTCTTCTCAGAATGAGACGGGTAAGGCCATAGTCTGGTGGGGATGGAATTCTATATTTTGTTATTTTTCACGAATTAATTCCTTATTTCGTTCTGTAACTGCCGCATCTGCTGAAAAGAGGTCATTTCTGTGTTTTTTTACCGTTTTTTTCAAACGAAGAAAGCCAAAGCTCTTTAAGTTAAAAAAGTATAACCAATGGTAAAAGGTAAGATTTTTTTGTTTTTAAAAATATGTACGTTGTTATGAATATTGTCGTAGCTAGGCGTTATTCTACATTATACATACATTGGAAGAAGGAAGAAATGTGATGTGGGCTTTTGGCATCTATACCTAGTAGTCGAAAGTTTAGGGCAGATTTAGTTCGTGTATCATTCGATATAGCCACATGTTTTTTATATATATGTACATATTTTTTTACTAAATAACACTGTAGGTACCTCGAAGATGCTAAACTCTGTCGACCCACCACACCTTCGTTGCGCAAATGATTATAACTAGTGATGATCAAAACTCGTATAATAAGGTCTAATGTACATATTATGAATGTAACATTTCTTAATCACCTGAGCTGTATAACAGCCACGAGAAATAATAAAATTACGATGTTAGTTTCAAATCTACATGACATTATCTCATATTGCATGCATATTTACATATATATGTGCACATACATGTGTATATATCGCATATATACCTCTTGGAATTACTTAAATTGTTTTCTATAACTACCCACTTTAATCATAACATTGAAAATGCAAGTTGTATTATAATAAAAAAACAGGGATATTGATTTAAAATGTATTATAATAAGCTCCATATATTTTTCTGAGTGGATATTTTTTCAAATGCTTAATGTTTTTTTTTTTCAAATTGTATCCCCCTAACAATATGTGTATATGTTATATTGGATATATGTATAATACATGTCGCAGTCAGTACCAGTTGGTTTTATAGCAATTACTATATAGTATCACGATATTGTTTACATAAATGAGTAAAGCATGCTTTGAACGTATTATTTTCTATATCAATCGTAATTTGACTAATCTGTTTTTTTAAACACTCACGGATCGGGCTGCGACAAGTGTATTTTTGTGATGTGATTCACAAAGCACATGCTGTAAACATCTATTGAAACGACACTACATGTTATGTTACGTAAAAAACATTAAATATTATGATAATCTGCGATCAGTAATCGCGGTAATTTGACCGATTATTTAATCAGTTTGAGGGTCAACTGTAACGATTGCCATTGCGATCGTTAGATGTACGGATGGTTAAATGGATTTGAGTAGCGTCCGAAAATCAAAATCTATAGTCCGTTGGATTTGTGCTTTGTTATCACGATCGCCCCACGACACGGTTGTGTATCTAAGTTACCTGCAAACGGTAGTGATAAAAATATTGCCAAATTATATTATATTAGCCGTAAGGAAATGTCTTTTGATGTACGTGAAATTTGATGTTTGTATAAGAATAAAACTAGTCAAAACATTCGTTTGCTTTTTTTTCCTTTTAATATTATTTAATTCCAATGAAAAATAAATCTTTAAGCCCTCGAACAATCCATAGGGAACACGCCTCCGTATTTCATGTTTATGTACATTATCTACAATTTGCTCTCCCGCAGACAAATATACACTGCATCAACTAGAATAATAATAACCATAAACGAACATAACATTTAAATAAGTTTTAAAATAAACATCGAACTTATTTTTTACATCGACTTCATAGTTTTAAACATAATACCATCCGCACACGTTCAAATAATTTAAACTAAAAAAAACTAAGAAATGTAATAAGGTATTTAAACAAGATATAACGTTCTACGATAATTATAACGAAGAACAAAGAAAAACTCCAGTACCACTTCCAAGATATCTATAAAATAACAATTATTTTTAAAGTATACATACATATATGTAATTCTAAAATTAAATCTGCAGTGTACACTCCCTGTCTAAGTTTACCATTAAACAATAAATAAAAAGAAAACATATTTACGATTATATTAAAAATTCAAGTTAGGGTTGCTAAATGGCTGGTCGGCTTTCCAAATTTTTCATTTCTTCATCTACCTCCAAAATTCTTCCAACATTACGATTTATTACTACCAATAATTGCCATGCCAACTTCCATATCAAAAAGTAGCAATTTTATTCATGTTTTATACAGGATTGCCCTCATTAGGGCTGAAAATCGCGATAGCTAATGAGTAAGGCATGACATGCCAATATGCAAGTAAGTAACATACCATGTAGATATTACCATACATAATCACGTGTCTTTGATATACGTAATAAGAAAATTAAAAATCTACTGTGTGAACTAAAGAAAAAATATTTTTTTGTATTTTAGAAACACCTCGTTTCAAAAGTAAAATAAAAATAAATTAAAATATCCTCTTACAAATCACTACTCGATAACTTTTAGTATAATTGAATTGTTTTTTCAATATTATTTCTCAATTGGCCAGTCACATTCTTATTATGACTGACATTTTATGGAACACAATTTATAAATACATCTACACTAGAAACATTGTACATTCTTGTAGAAACTTAAACTTATCAAAACATTTTGGATAGTTTTTATAACAATTTTTGTTACTTAAAAGCTGACAGAAATACTTTTCTGTGTTCTGGGTGTGAAAGGATCATAACTTCAATATAATCTGTGAAAAAGCAGTCCGACTACTTTAGGTAGCACTCTTATGGGTAACACAATGAACACTTTGACAGCCTTTGTTAATGTGATGACCAATTCCCAAGAACAAAAATTGCTATTACCAGTCAAGTAAAATAAGATTATAACTATACCAAACAGCCATATTCGTTAACAATAATCACTTCAGACACCTTTCTTATAAAGAAAATCCTACCCCAAAGGCAATAAGTAATTCCTTACAAAATAGCTCATATTATCAATTTTCCTCTATATCGTACTCCATCCCTGTGATGATTTGTTCTCCGGAAATCACACCGTGCTCCATCTTCAAGTGGTCCAGGATTGTAGTGAGACTTTTCTCAGTGTCATCAAATTTCATGCACTTGAATTGGCATATTTTGCACCAGTAGAAGTCCTGCTCGTTGCCCTCAAACACCTTCCATACCCAGCTCGTGTCATCTGTGAAGCATATTCATTATTAGCAATTATTCGATCGTAATTTACTAACTAAAGATAATATAATCTTCAATATGTGCATTCAAATAACTTCGATTACATTAACTTTTGCCATTCTGAGTTTTATATCCTAAAATATTTGACAGTGAGCTGATAATAATAGTGGAGGATAATGTTGATTAAGTGACAAATGCAAAAAGCACTACTACAGCAGTGTTGATCACCATCAGAAGACATGATAAAGATGACAATATCCATTTGAAGACTCAACCCTTGAGTACCTCCAAGGAATTTATTACAGTAGTGTAGACAGAAATAGGTATATCTATATTTCTGTCTAGGTGGTGAAATTCAGAGACTAAGATATAAGTGATTACAAAGCTTCAAAGAAGTAACACTAAGACTACAATCAGATTGAACTGCATTTCAACTTGAGCAATATTTTTGTTGGTGACTTGCATAAGGTAGTACGCATATCAATTACTATGGCAAGGAACAAATCTAGGAGATAATTATGAATAAACAAATATGTACTGCAAAATTGCATAGTGAAATATTTGAAATATAATATTGCCTTACATAATCAAAAAACATATAATCATATCTACATACTCATATAACTGAAAACTGAACACTGGTTAAAATGGTA
>DWME01004470.1:0-16298 GCA_018244795.1 Parelbella ahira ahira
TATTCCAACAGTGGAATGACTATGGGTCGATTATTATTTTTTATTATTCTACTTTTTGTGTGAAATATGCTTTGTTTTGTGTAGCCTTTATTTCACATGACAAAACACATGTAAAATACGAATGTTGATGGATGCGGTGTGACGGAAGTCCAAAACCAGTTTATCTTGAGCAAATAGGTCAGATAATGGCTGGTGGAGGAGTCAGAAGTTTCCGAAGCCGGCGTGCATGTATGAATAGTGATGAATGTAAAAGTACTTCAGGTGTGTAAGGATATATGTACATATGTAGATATTTGTTTATCATACGGTGCTTTCTATCTATTTTTTTGACCTAGAGACCTATTTCTTTTATTGACCTAGAGATATAGCAATAATGTGACACCACCCCTATAATCCCCGAAAGGGTAGGCAGAGGAGTGTAGTACACTCCCACGTTTAGTTACGTTTAAGTTCCATGGAATAGGTGGTGAGCTAATTACCATACACCGGGCACAGATTCAGACTTCGAGTCATTATTAGAAATTTTAAATTAGAAAATTCCAATAGTACTAGTAAATTAAAGGCTGAGGACCAAACAGGAATATATGTAGTGCAGTCACAATGGTCCGCAGTGCTAAGCCCGTAACGCCCAGGGTTCTGCTTCGTCACATTTTGTCGCGGTACCATTCACCACTATTTTGTCCGAAGTATCCGTATTTACGATCCCAAATGCCGAATTCTGCTACCCTTAAATTCGGCTAGTCTTCTATTTAAGGGTGCGTTTTCAAACACGCGACCGACGATTTTCTACACCGAGGGATACTCGTTTTCGTTACTCGTTCTCGGCAATCGGAACAATTTTAATATAAGTTTTGTTCATGAACAGCTGTAATATTCAATATGATTATAATTATATACAAAGGAAGGTACGTTCAAAATTGTTGTACCGAAATGTTAACTGTTTGAACAAATTATGATTTTCACGAATATGATCTGACAAAGACGTTTATATAATTTATTTATAATAATGTATTATTTTTATTTTGGCCAACTGATATATCTTGTAACTTTTACCATATATAGCCGTTGTATCGAACAGAGGTCTGGAAAGATTAATTATATGATAAGACAATAACCTAATCCGTAAAAAGGAAGAAAACAGATCAGATAAGTCTTTTAATTGTGATATTAAAACATTCCATTTAGAGAACGTTAAACAGAGAGTTCTTTTTTTAAAACTAACGGTTATAGAGAATTTCGAAAGCGTTTTTGAACAGTTATGTAAAATAACGGTGTGTTCGAAAGCGAATGTCGGTCGGTGAGCGTTGAATTGCACATTTCAGAATTCTATAACGGCTCACGATGCGATCCTTAAATCACCCTCTGGAGCGCGGCGATAGAATAAACCAGGAGAGGCGTTTCGTGCAAAATTAACAACTGGCGACGTGGAGCGCGGTCTCTTGTGATGTACAGTTAGTGCGTGCTGACGATATGTGGGGAATGGGGATCAACTTGTAACAATAAGGCGATTTGTTTTGTTATGAACTCGTTGGTTGAGTATTTGTAAGCACGCCTGCCGATTGAGCGGTTCTGGGTTGAATCTCCGGGTCGGGTGCTATTGGATTTTCTATCTTCGATTTTCTAGTAGGAATTTCATAGTAGTGACTCGGAGTCTGGATCTGTGTTCGGTGTATAGCAACAGGTTCACCACTTATTCAATTGTGGGGCTGGCGTCACATTGAAGTGTAATACGCTCCTTTTCTTACCCCTTCGGGGATTGCAGGCGTGGAGTTATGTTATGAATTAATCAATTTTTGCCATGATAGCCTAGTGGTATAGAATTCATTATCTCACTCCGGGAGCCCTGGATTCAAAATGGCGCGAACATCTCTACTAAACTGTACGTTTTATGATTAAATGTCACTTGTTATACCGGTGAAGGAAATCATCCTGAGGACCCCTACACACCCTGTAAGTCATTAATAGATGGCGCCTATAGATTTGATTTAAAAGTTATTATTTCACAATCGCTATCTCTTATATATTGCACCAAACATTAGAGCCATTCAGGTTGAATAGTCCATTGTGCCGGGTTATTGCAAGTGGACGTTAAATTTTCGTTTTTAAAGTTTTCGCTCCGTAGTAGGCTCTTTTATAGTTACCCTAAATGTAAAAGGTGTTTCGATTTTAATTGCCTATTGCCTAAAAAGGCAGGTGTTAGAGACTGGATTAGATCTGTGGAGAGTCATGTGTCATGGCACACTTTGGGAAAGGCCCATGGTCAGCAGTGGAAGGGTAAAGGCTGATGTGATGATGATGATGATGTTTCGATTTTCCGAAATTGGGTAGAGCCCAATCATGTCTGGAGTATCATGGACATGTAGAACGTATAGAGAACCATCAACACAACACTATTTCTAAATTAAACGTCAAATTATCTGGTCAGCCGGAATCGAACCCGGGACAATGCGATGCAGACCGAAATAGAGGCCGACTGATAAATATAATTATTATGTATATTATTGTTAACAAGTTTACAAATGCATTAGTTACTTACTATTACTTAAACCCCTTATATGAAAACGACAAACTCGACAATAAACATTATTACGGTAAAGATAACTTCCGCTCTAGTTGTATGTTTATTTGCAGTGTTCAAAGGTAACATTCAAAGAGTTCCACTAAAAATATTTGCGTTATCATACAAATAAACAATCTTATTTCGTTGTGGCCCAGTCAATACTGCGGGCTTTCAAAAGATTATTTTGGTGAAATAGAAAGCAAATATTCGAGTACTGTAACCATGCGTTTGGGTGCGGATATTAAACATGTCTGTACAATTTTAACCCAAATATCCCAAGTATAATTAATGGCCTTTTTAGCGCGTGAATATGCCATTCATCTTAGTGGTTAAGATATTACTGACAATTATATAATACTTTTGTGTCCTAATGATATTGCATGTATTAAATTCACCTTTACAAATTAAATATAAACGTGGAACTAAACAGTATCAGCTGTAAGACGATAGTGTTTCCATCTAGACGATAGTACTGTCAACTACGCGACTGTGTGCTTATTCGTTGAATAAGATGTGCCACTATCCACATTATCATACAATTAATGCACATTATCAAATTGAAATGTCATTTATTCAATGTCATTGATCCAATAGAACACTTTTGTTACGTCAAAATGAAACTACCACCGCTTCGGAAGATACCTCGCTATGGAGAAGAAGCGGCGAAAGAAACTCCATAGGTGTGCTTAAGCATCTTTTCAAATAAGTACATGGTATATTAGGATATTATACTATGAGTTATTTATTGTGGAGCTGGAGTTACATCACATGTTCATGTGCGTAAACGTTGGCTATGAGTTTCTTAAAATTGGAAAAAAGTGTTGTTATTGATGATAAAGACGGTGATAATGTCGCCGATGATGATGACGACAATATTGATGATAGTGAAGATTGGGCATATAATAACTCAGCATGTAATATCTATCAGCATAATAAAAATGTTACGTATACGAACTAAACTATTACCTATACTTCACGCTTTGGAACTTGATGTAAAATTATTTTTGAATTAATATCTGAGAAAAGTCGTATCCTTACACTCTTACGGGTGTTTGTTTATCAAGACAAAGCGTTACGTTTGCTTCATTTATTCTGCCCGTTTTGTTTTATGTATAAGTATCTTTCATTTGGTTCTTATGGAAAAAAGTTCAACATTTGCGTGCTCTTCTATCGCGGTTTCGATAACGTTCTAGGGTTCAATATTTATCTCCACGGTGTTTTTCCACGAGTTCACTTCACCGTGGTTAGGTCTTACGTAGTAACGTGGTACTATGAGCTTTGGGTTTTTTAGCTGTTAGAGAAGTTTAACTGAATTGCCTTTCTCTTTCTTGTCTGTTTAAATTGTTGTACTACAGCAAAGAATCCTCGGTTTGTTATTAAATTGTACGCAAAACATGTTACTTTCGATTCCATTTAGTCAATGTTGACTTTGTATATGACTGATTTCGCGCATAAATTACTAATATGATCAAAATTTTCCGATACGCATTTATTTGTGTGTCGACAATGCAGCTGTATTTCGGTTATAGAATACATGTATTGAGTCTTAACGAAAAACCTTCTTTAGGAGCAAGGATTTCGTATTAACTCTTAGTATAGTATTGTTCAGCAAGAACAGTCTGTGGAAGTTTGTTCTTCCCTAGTTTTATTGAGGAACTGTGTTTTCAGCGGACGATCCGATTTCGGGTAGAATCCACGATATATTGTGTATTTACTAAGTTAATATTGCAGTTGGTTTCTAAGAGAGTTTAAGGTTATAAAGATTTATTATTTTTAAATTTTGTTTAATATTTGCTTTGGAGTTTCATTCTTATTTTTAATTCTGTTCGATCTCTGAACACTGATATTATAATATGAGCATTACTTTAAATTCTATTCGATTTTGGAAAAAACCATTTTAGAATTTAATTATTCCTTTTGACGTCTTTCTGTCTTGAATACTGTAAAATTAATTTTAATTATAATTTTAATGACTCGTAATTCTCAAGAGAGAGAGAAATTTGTTACTAACAATTTCAATATATTTAAGCAATGTGGGCTGAGCTTGGTTGTTGTAAATTGATTCTAAAATATTATCCATATAATGTTATGGTGTAGGTATATTATCTCTAAATTCCACGTTCGATTAGAAATTGTGAGCGATACGCGTTAATATTTATGTAATTAACTACTTACTTAAGGGTAGTTAAATATTTAGACTACTTTGAAGTCGTTTACGGGATGGAGTGAAACGGTGAAAGTGTAAGTTGTTTGAACCCACTAAGGCTTTTTTGTGGTCGGGGAGGGAAAATTTCAAAATGTAACTCACCTTTCATGGATAATGTTGGGTTATGTGGGATTCCACAGATAAGTGCTTTTGGATTCTACGTGGGAAGACTGGTGTCCTTTGAATTAACGCATCAGTCCTTTTTGGATCTTGTTTAAGAAAATAAAATACTACAATTATTGTATGTGATATGCTAACATTAAGAAGTGGTTGCGATTAGAAACACATTCTCACCACAGCTGACTGCATGCTCTTAATTCTTGTGTATGAAGTATCACTATATAATATTGAACATAGCAGTCCAAAATGGAATTTATCTTGCAATACAAACCCATTAATTGGCTCACTTTCGTAACTGACCGGTGCTATTCGCAACAATGCAGACTAAGGTATGAAGATTGTAATTCCTAAAATTTAATCGCATATTGCCTATCGTTTCTCGTACGGTGTATGGTAAAGATGTTTGGTAAAGTATATTTTGCTGACTGCCTCGTTGGTAGAGTGGTCGCAAGCGCGACTGCCGATCGCGAGGTCATGGGTTTCGGTATCTTCAAATATATTTCTGGTTGATATTAATAATAATAGCAAAGTAAAATAAAACCTGTGTTGAGATTTTAAAAGTTTATTGCGAAAAAAAACGTGATTTACAAATGCTTTTGTACTAATTAGTATAAAAGGTATATTTGGGCGCTATATAATACAAAATACAAGCATTTTAAAAATAAAAGTGATACTATTAAAAGCTACGTGTGTTATTAGTATTCTGTGAAATAATAGATTTCTGTACGTAATCGCCAATATAATTGTACATTTATGTAATATAATATAAAACAATTATGTCAAATAAGATATTATTGTTAAAAAAGAACGTAATTCTGTATAAAATACGAGAATATTGTAATACAATTTGTAAAAAACGAATGAAATTATTGCAATTGTCACCATCACTATTAACCCTTTTATTATACTACTGTTGCGAGCAGACCCCGATCTCCTCCGAGATAGAGAAGGGTTAAAATTGCAATAATATGTCTTATTTTTTAAAACTGTAGTACTGAAAAAATAATTATACATTAGCAAACAACACAGTCTAATTTTTCAATATAGGATTATAATATTGAAACTTTATTTAAAGCAGCTTATGCACTTGATTTTAATTAAAAAGATGGCTTTATAATATATCATACATTTCTATGAATCTATACACTAGATTGTATACATTTCTAATACACATTTAACACATACATATGTATATATGAATCGATACATGTAACAAATAATACTACATAAAACGTTCGAACCACAGCCCGAACACAAACTATAATAGAAGTTGCATGTTTTTTTTTTTTAATAGTACGTCCATTACATCGGAGAGAATCAGAGAACAGTAATAAGGACTTATGGAAAGCTTTCATTATTTTTCTTATTAAACGAACAATCACACCGTTTGTATTAGAAATAAATTATTCATACAAGTGAAATGTATTTGTGCACTTTATATGTATTTTTAATTTATAAATGGTTAATAAATGTAGTGTAGGTCTTTTTAAAATAGAGATTCCTAGAAGTTTCTAATCTAAGCACAAATTTGGTTTAATAAATTGAATGCGATTTACAAAATATAAAACAGATTTCTCATAGTTATTCGCTCTGTGCTACCAATAACACAACACAATGTATCCAAGTCCACTATTTTAAGGTTTATTGACCATTATTCGAAACAGCTGATCGTTTCGTGTTGTTTCGTGGATTTATTATATTTTACATTGTAAATATATTTAAATGTGGTTCTCTGTGTTCCTTTATATTTCCTGTTTTCTATGGTGATTAGAAAATAAAATTGGTTCAAATAAACAAAGTAAGTTAGATGTGATTGCGTCGTCACTATCAACGTCTTCTTAGTTCCACGCCTGGACACGTGTCTCTTCTTACAATGATACATATCACTATTTTTATGTAGATTTCATTACGTGTTCCGAACATTTGTAGCTTATTCCTTTTACAACATTTTGAAATTTGCCTAAAAACATTTCACAATTTTTTATTTTATTGTATTTTTACAATAATACTTACAGTGTGGGAACTATCCGTTTTTGTTTTCGCACAACTAATGAATTAGTGATTATTTATGAAACGTAACCCAAAAATATTTTACTCTTTTTAATTCCCTTAACAGCCTGAAGCATTTTTCTACGTAAGAAGCTGTGAATTTTTCCACGTATTTTTGATACTATTGGTCCCATAATTTTATTTCTATAAAATACAAACAAGAACTCTTAGTAACTAAAATACTGTCGATATTCGTTTGCAAACAAAAAATGCTTGATTTTTTTGTAACGAAACACTGACGCCATTTTGTTTCCTGCTTTTTTAAATGAATGACATATGGTCAATTATTTAATCAATAATAATCCGTATCTATAAACATTAAATATTTTTTATTTACACGCTTTAGTAGGTGTATGGTTTGTTTTGAGCCCCTCGGTAAATAACAAATATAATAATGAATTTATTTATAAATATGAAAAAATAAAAGATAATTATTGACTTTTTGTAAAGTTTGATCAACATTTTTTTAGATATTTTTATACGACTGTCTACAAAAACGCAGAGAAATTGAAAGTAGACAAGTTGAATATGATATAATATGTGACCGTCAGAGCAAATGAAAATACTTTAAAAGTCAGTTATTTATATAAATACGTGGCAATATGGTTGCTTAAGTAATTACGAGGACAACTAAGAAATATTATTGAAGATTAAAGTTAATTCGTAACCGCACTTTAGATCATTCAAAAAGTGTGTGTGTAACACCTTAAGAATATGTCATGATTCAATTTTTTTATAAGGAACATTTTTTGCACTCATCATTATTACTGGTACAAACAAGATTGTTTTACAAGACCCTAAAATTAAACAATTAAAATGTTTATCGTACGTTTCATCAATAAATGATATATTAAATGAAACATGAGTTGCAACAAGCTCGCAAATAAAAGGTAAAAATATTGTCTATGAAAATGATTTTAGTACAAATTTCTGTATCTTTACATATTCTTTGGGTTAATACAAATATGAAGTTACGGATCAGTTTTAACTGATTTTAGTATTGAATTGACATTTTTGATCCATTGTATTTTAACTCACTTTCATTGTGACTCCAAATTTAACCATATAAGTAAATAACTATACTTTAATGTATTTTTATTCTGTATTTTTAAAGTAACTTAGATATCAATTGGATACAGATAAAATGGCGTACAGTATATTTAAAAAGACAACACAATAGGGTTTCTTAAATAAACATAATTATTAAAAATCTAATCTTGCTTATTCTAATATAGCGTTGTTGATGATTCTTAAGGCTTCTTATCCTCGACAGTATCGTTAGGAATATATAAAAACATGCTTAAAAACTACTAAAAATCAATACTTAAGAATTATTACATAAATATGTTAGTTTATCATTAAAATTATTTTATCTTTAAGTTCTATGTCAGTGCGACCTACGATTTGTATGTTCTAGAATTCTGTAGAATTCCGTATTTAGGTTACAGAATTCAGTAAAAAATTAAATATTTCAGATATAAAGGGCGATAAATACTTACATTCGAATACTTTATAAAATGCATTTTATTATTAAGTATCGTCAATTTATTTAAGATTATCATTCAATCAAATCGATAAACATAAAATGTACGCTTACATATAAGTTTACTAAATTTTATTACTAAAAATCAGTTCTATTTTAAGTGCGTGTCTTTAACTTACTAATTAAGTAAAAGTATGTACATAATATATTATATCTAGAAGTTACTTAAATGTGCAGTAATTTCTTATATGGCTCCTTAAATTTTTTATGGCTCATTTCGTTTTATTTTTTTCATAAAGACCAGTGCTTATGTAATAAATTTATGCAAAGGAGTTAATTAAGCAGTCAGAAGTTTCAAAATAAATTCGGAAACCAGCACCAACCAAATATGTAACGAGAGATTATGTATCACCAATCGTCAGCTAATATAATTTCCAGCCATACATTCATATATCGCAATGTCTAGTACATTAGTTTGCACAGTAATCGACTATTTGGCTAGATACTAGTCATTTGTCACTTGTGAACGTATAGCGAATGAAATTTAATAATTCGGTAATTTTTTTTAGATAAGAATCACTCATTTAATTATACATAGGTGCTTATAATTAGCATTAGTGTAATAGCCAGAATTACTTACAAACAACAGAGGTCGAAAGGCGAAAACTTCATAAAGGCACAGTGAATTAGCATGTGTAATGTTAATTGATAATTATTTTTATTTATACATATATTTACAAAAAAAAACTCTAATCTTTACGCTATGTCATTTAATATTATTGTACATTTGTAAATTACATTTACTAAAAGTGGTAGATTACTAAAAGATTTATCGTGATGAATTCGTCGGTCTGTTTAAACTTTATCCTTTAATTCAGTAATATATAAACTATTGTCAATAAATTAACGTATATAAACTATTTTAAATACATAGCAAGTCATTCACTGTTCACCGCATATGAAACTATTATTTCAAATTAAATTTTAAAACCGCTTCAGGCAATATTTGGTTGTCATTAACATAAAATGATTTATCTATTAAAACTTTCGTGAGTATCTAAATATACGATTAGATTAGGTTTACGTTTAATTTGGTACTTGGGATATATGATATATAGCTTCATAGTCTCCGCCGTGATCTCGCTGCGATGAAGGACCAGGGATATATCCAAAGATACTACAGGGACTAATTAGAGAAAACATAAGCGGGTACATATTTTAAAGATCTATAACACTACTAATATAGATATTATCACTTCTAGTTTACATGCGTTAAATACCTTGGCATAAGAAAGATACGTTATGTGATATCCTGAATACAATAGAGTTGTGTTCAGCTGAACGGGAGAAAGCCCTCCTGGTGAAAAGCGTACGGATTAAAAACGTCAGCATCAACTACAGTGTCGCAAATTTTGAGAGGGAAAATGAATCAAAGTATAGTAAATATCATTAAGCTTTAGTTACCGTTCGCGCTGAGACTTTTAATACAGCTTTATCTAACATCTTGAACTATGAACTGTCTCTCTTGCTCCTCATCCTGGATAGTTCCTCAGCCTCCTCGATGGTATCCGGCAGTCTCATGTTTCTGGTTTCCGGCAGCATCAGGACCAGCGTACTGGATATGATGCACATTCCACCGAATATTACTGTTGGCATCGACTTGTGGTAAGTGCTCTGAAAAATTGTTTCCATTAGAAACGCTGATAGATATATTTGCTTCTAATATTTTGAAGATTTTTAAGTATTTTGATGGTATCGAAATTTAGTGTTACTAAGTAAGTGTATATATATAAAGAAAATTGTGTCTGTACGGATTGTGACAGAACGAAAGTCATATTAATGATTTCATTCTCATTAATTCGTTACCGTCTACTATTGGACTCAGACCTCTTTAATATCATGCCATCCAGCTCGATCTTTAGATCTTCAATTCCAACCCCTGCTAGCCACATTGCATACATCGTCATTCCATCTATCTGGTGCGTTTCCGATGCTACGTTTGCCAAGACACGATCTCCAATTCAAACACTAATTGTTGTTGATTAAATGTACAGAAAAGAATAATATACTCTGATCTCATATTTCACATAACAAATATTTAATGGTAAATGACTTTAATATCTTTTTAGACTTACCAGTAACGGAGTCAGAGGCGCGATCAAGGATCCTATTCTTCCTGACGTTGAACATATGCTGATGAGGGTCTGTCTCATGTTAGTCGGAAATACCTCAGACACGTAGATGTATACGGAGCTATAGGCCAGCGTCACGCTCCACTTGCCAATGAGGTACAGGACGATGGAGTACCAGTTCGCTGCGACCAGAGAATGTAATCTTAGTCGTGTGAAAGATAATAAAAATTAGACTTCTGAGTCCGTCAGTGTGTGCAATAGAAGAGAAAGTGATCAGAGAGAGAAGAGAGATAAAAAGAGGCAGAGCAAGACAGAAAGGAGAGAGAGCTGGGATTTGTGATGGTAAACAGTTATAGTTAAAGACAAAATCGAGAAGCTTCTAAAGTATTGGATCAGATGACGATAACAGGAGCGCTAATAGTGTTAAAGTATCAAAATGGTGCGATAAACAAAGAACGTCGGTTCCAGTACAAGTAAAGTATTCTATTCTCAAAAATTAAAAAATATTGTCCAATGTAGGCGGTAGAAAAGGATGATTTATAGATCTGATTATTATTTTTATCCATACATAGATGCATAGATGTATAGATACAATACAGGTGAATTGGTTACATCGAAAGACACGATTTTTATAATCTGAACGGAAATTTTAAATCAATTTGAATTGGAAATTAATTGACGTTCCTTAATTTCGGAAGGAACGCGTTGCTGTTTCCGGTTATCGTTAGATAACAGGTGTATTACGTGACCTTGGCTTAGCTGTTAACCGGTATTTCTAATCATTTACATTTTAAAGTCAGAATTCTAAATATTTATATGTTATCACTGTTTTTACCAACCCATTTATTCTTGCATTGTTGGACACGCGTCTCTTCTCGGAATGAGAATGGTTAAGCCCATATCCATATTCTGCCGCGTTGGCCAAGTGCAGGCTGGCAGACTTTAGACGACTTAGAGAACGTTATGGAGCACAGTAATTAAGCAGGTTTACTATCCTTTCATCGCTCTGTGGTTAGACAGGGGTCTTCTTTTAAAAATACAATTGTTTTTTTAATTTAATGTCCATACAAACTGGCAGTTATAATGTTAGCTATATTTATACGGTTTTGTGTATTGTAAAAAGTATTATAGTGAACTCTTAGCAAACTCCGTTCACTGGTAATTTGTATTGAGTCATTTTATAATAACACAGTTGATACTGAATCTCGTGAGTATTTGATGCAGCGACGTTGGGGTTCTGGATATTAAATCGTGTATATGGAAATGATTAATTGTAATAGACACGATGGCTTATATCGCTTTGACTAAAACTTATTCTTCTCCACGGTTTAGAAAACGCTGAAGTTTATCAAATCAAAATCAAATCATTTAACTAATTCAAGGCTAAAACACTAACAACTTTAACAATTAACTCGTCAAAGAGAAATTTTTCGTAATAATAATATTTTCGTTATATACAACATGCCAGTTCGAAGCTACATGCAGTCTATAAATTAATTTTTAATAATTTAAAGTTAACTATGTTAAACTGACAAATATCTGAAACACTATTCATATAGAGTTGATATTCACAAATTTTGTGTGATTTTTTAACACCTACACACACCCGCATGTAAATACACTCCGTGCGCTGTTTACTTACCGCGCTCAATGCAGTCATTACACGTGTTAGATCCAATAAACATGCGGGCTAGTTGTCAGCAAATATTATGATTTAATGTTAGCATAATATTATTCGACGTCGAAGAAGAATCCGCTAACTCAGACATATTTGTTTACAGTTATTTGTCATAAAATAGATTATTTTAATTGAATTATAATGTTAGCAGTGTATATTTGATTTGCACATGTTTCTGTGTTGTACATTCAGTACACAAGGGTATCAAAGGACGTCTTTTCGATCACAGAGATAGTATCAACTGCAGAGCATAAACAAAATGAATGTCAGAACAAAACTGGGTTGACTGGTTATTTATAGAAAATTGAATAAATAATTCATTCTTATGAACGTTCATAGGTGTGTATCAGATCTGGGATGGCCCTGTTTCTTATAAGACCTTCAAGACTGGAATAATCTATGGTAAAGTACAAAACTGTATTTCATAACGTAACATGTCGTGCAATAGAGTATTTCGCGCGCTTCATTATGCCATAGACAAAACTGTAGTTTTTATTATTGCAATATAAAAAGGTAAAAGCTGTTAAAAATAATAAAAATAAATCGAATAATGGTTTAATAAGAATATTACAATTAAGTGATATATTAAACCTAATGTTGCTTAGTCGAAAGCGTTATAATATGACCTTCAATACAATAGAACTATGACAGGTACAATTATTATTAACACATGTAGTGTTATAGCGGACAAGAATTAATTGTAATAACCTAGGCACAATTGGTACACGTCCGTCTCGTACGGCGTGTCGTGCAACAATGACAAATGGCGGTAAATGGTTACCCTTGGTGTAGTTCGCGGCTATAATTGGACCACAGACAACAGCTATTATTATTGTAATTTTCAAGCAGACAAATAACTGCAGACAAGTAACAGTTGCATTATGCTTAAAGATTATACGTGTATATTTCAGTGTACTATAAAACCGTAACATATATGGATAAATCATAGTCGGTTTAATTTTAAATATACGGTTAATTTTTTTTATATCAATGTAAGCTGCCAACCATTTTACTATACGAATATTCATGGCTGTTAAATCTCTGCTACAAATATATTGTTTTTTACACAGGAGTATTATGGTGCCAGTCATTTCTTTTTATGAATATTGTTTTGTAAGCCACCATTATAACTTTTGTTCAGTTGAAAATTACAATTTTTTGGGCTTCAATAATGTCCTTACTGGCTGAAAATTAATATCAATTCCGTAAAAAAGTGTATAAGTCTCATTTAGTTAAATCTGTATCCAAGTTAACAGAATATTTACCAGCTCAATATGTTCAAAATAGATTTGCTACTTTATGACAATCACCAATACATGTAAATGCTTTGGTCTGTGTATTCGAAATGAGTCTTCAGCTGACATTTGACCTAGCATTGATTCTCATCCACCTTAACTATATTCTTCTCCATTGTTCTCAACTCCGGATGTTCGTTCGCATTTGAATTTTAAACATTAAAATAATAGTCTTGTTAGCTCATTTACGTTTAAAAATCTTTTATTTCAACTTTAAATGTTTAAAAATATTTTTGACTCCTGTGATAGTAGATCTACCTGTAGCATCAACGTAAAGTACCTTCTGAGAGTATGTTACGTTAGAAGACTATTCAATAGGTGCAATGAAGGTAAGAACATTAACAGAATGGCCAAAGCACGATCAAGTGGTACCTCTATTCGTTCGCTTGGCTCATTTTAAGTAGCAGATGTCATAGGAATATTCAAACCGTTGTTATTTAGACAAATTCCCATGTGACCAAAAGAGATTTATTAGCGAGACAAATTAATACAGAAACGCCAAATTAAACACAGTATTGTTCTCGATTATAAAAAGTATATCATGTAAATATGCGACGTATTAAACAAACTATAATTTTCTATAGGCATTAATTTATTTTTGTCATAGATTAGTCGAGTTGATTTTTTAAAAGTTAATGTAAACAGCAATTTTTAAAAACGGTTAGAGTAATGCTGAATTTTTAATATTTATAAATAACTATTACACTTGGGTGATAAGACAGACATATGGAAGTTTTATTGTAAGATACTTACTTTAGCAATGTAATTATTTGGCGAATGACACTTGCCTAATGACATCACAACGGTGTAGTTTTATCGTACAAAAAAACGCGTTATTAGTTTTTTAATAGACAAAAAGATTGATAGTAACGGTAATTCTATTTACGTTAAAAAATGCGATATTTAATCATTGAAAGAACCATATGTTTAAAGCTCGTGGATTGTTAGTTACTATAAACTTGTACCTACTAACAACACATTCAGAGGCCGTTGGTAAAATTTCCTTAAGTATCAGGCAAAACTATAACGTCTATGGTAATGATATTATCATAAGTAAAAAGAACAATAGATCATAAAAATGTTGCGTGTTTTGTTTTTCTAAGTAGTTATAACCTAATCCAATCGTAGATAAAAAAAATCATAAACAAGTCAATCGTTAATAACCATGCAGAAGAATTTATGCATTGCACAGTATGTATGTATAAATGTATTGTACAATATGTATGAATGTACATATTTATTGTTCAATATGTATATACTCGTATGCGTTGCATAGTACATGTATTGTACGGTATGTATATGTGTTGTCCAATATTTGTATGAAATTATACCTTTCAAGAATGCTTTGTGATGGCATTATTTCAATATTCAAGGTCAAGTCAATGTCGAGTGACTATAAATTATTAGGCTCAAATACTTACATTTCGGAAGGAACGCGAACAGGAGAGTCATAGCTGCACACGTCACGTAGTTAGCTATCAAGGTCTTTTTCCTGCCATATTTGTCCAATACAATGACCACGATCACATACGCTGGTATTTCCACTAGCACGACCAGCATGAACTTCACATATCTATTTCCACTTAGCGCAACTGCATTGATGGATAAACCATAATAAACTAACGAACAAGTCAGCCAGAGGAAGGAGCATATTGAAACCCTCTTCCACATAATGCTGGATCGTATTGCCTTCGAGAATTGTGACTTCTTGTCCAAGGTCTGATTCTCTGCTTTCAATAACGGATCTCCCAAATTGTCCAAATCCAATGATCTCGGGTCTAATTTGTTGATCTTCGCTGCTCGTTTTAAGATTCGTATAGCTTCGTCTCGTCTTCCTTTGCTGAGGAGCCACCTGGAGCTCTCGTTCATAAACCACACGTAGATACCAACGATGATGGCGGGTGCGTAGAGTATAAGGATGTAAGTTCGCCAGCTGTTGATAACCCAGGCGAGGAGAGCGATGAGAACGACACCAATGACGAAAGTCATGTTGCACATCGCGGAGACGATCACTCTTTGTTTTAGACCCACCAATTCCACAGCTGCAAGGATGAATTTATTAAGAAAGCAATTTTCATAACACGGAAATCAGGTCTACATTTCCATATTGGTTCTAATTGCAACCTTAAACATTCTTTACAGGTAAGTAATTTTTTGTAAAAATGAGCAAGCAAGAGAACAAAAAGTACTCACCTAAAACATAAGCTGAAGGATACAATCCTCCACCGAAACCAGCTTCCAAGAAATGGAATGCAAGGTACGTTATATAATCCGGTGCGAATGCTCTGGAAATGCCGAAGATGAAGCTAGTACAGGATGCTATGCCAATGGCAACCTTGCGGCCATATCGGTCTGATATTGCCCCTGTGAATAACATGGCAGCAAACATTCCCGTATTGTGAATGGTACCAACGAGGGCTCTCTTCCATTCCTGACAGCCAAGGTTGAACTGAAAGGGTTTATCGTTTTAAAATAGAGGATTAAATTTACTTTTGCCTTGTGAAAGGCCATCATTGATGATATTATTTAATTTAAAACTTTCTTAATTTTAACTCTTTTACGCTCTTTCGTTTTGTAAATTTTTACAATTCTAGTTGAGTTCATCAACGTTATGTTAGAGTTTGAGGTCGGATACCATATTTCTTACATAATTCCAGTCTGAGAATAAACATTTTAAGCTCTATTTTTAACTTGTAACAAAATTTGGACATTTGGTATCTGACCTCAAACTCTAACATAACGTTGATGAACTCAACTAGAATTGTAAAAATTTAC
>DWME01004471.1:0-16296 GCA_018244795.1 Parelbella ahira ahira
TTTTACTATTAAATGTCTCGTGAGTGTTTATACATAATATGTTTATGTATGTATCTGTCGCAGCCATCTAGTTTAATTAGCCGTCCAATTGGATGCCTAGGCCGTTTATTAAACGCCGGCATCCAATTAAATCACTAGGCCGATAGTTAATTCACTCTACGTTTAGCGACATGACGTATTGACGTATTGAAAGTTAGCTCATTGGAAATGATTGACCAAGACTCAGGCAAGTGATTCTAACCTAACCTAACTTAAGTAATCACTTATATCTAATTTAACTAGATGACTACACGACGTTCAACCATCTGGTTAAACGTTGCGCTTAATGAATTCGCTGTTTGTTTTTCAGCTATTTCATTGAATGCCGGCATTTCGTCAACGGCATAGGCTGTTCACTAAATTCCTGGTTAAACTAGTTGGCTGCGACACATATACTGACTTATCTCATATAATATGTTTTGTCGGGATGCCCGGACTACTTTAAATCTCCGCCGCGAGCTCGCTGCAATTGGCGGGAGGTCATGAAGGTTCTCGTTCTCGTATAAGTGTGAAACCAGACGGGCTATCCCGAAAAACATACTTTAGTTAATCCGGTTTTATAATAATTTCAAACAATTATTGTAAATTTTCTTTGTTCATATGCGAATGTTCGAGTTTATTCAGTCTGCGTAAAAACGAGCCAACCGATTAGTGACCTCGGGTGGGCAATTAAAAACAATCTATTTTTGTGAACTGGTGGATTATAATTGATTGAGGGCAAAAACGCCATAACTAATTTCGCCTTATTGTAAGTTTGAAGGTGAAGTAATAAAACTGACTTGTAATTATAGGTTGAAAATATTAATTGTATTTAATTTTTTTTCACTCAACAAAGGTTCACGAGTTTGATCGTGTTTTAATAGAAACGTTGGAAGTCTTTATTTTGCGCCTTATTTTTAATGGTTTGAAATTTATATTTAAAAACGAGAGTAAGATGTTTAAGATAAGGCAAGTGTTCAGAACAATATAATTTTATAAAATATTTTGTTAAGTATTACTGCTGTGCCTGTATGAAGAGTAGGTAGTATAAAGTTGTAAGTATAGAGATGTTTGGCAATAATTGCGCTCTGCCTATCCCGTAATATCTCTTGCGTGAAGATATAACGATAAAATTTATTTATTTACGACCTGTGGCTTGAGATTCTAAGTGATTTTTCGAATACTTTCAGTATTAATAATGAGAGAGAAGTATTTTTATTTATTTCAGAATAAAATACTCGTTTCGATAAGAGGCTTTACGAAAATAAAGCTTGGGAAAATTTCTCTAGCATAAAATCCACGGGATGTTTTAAAGAGAATTTTATTTCTAAGAGGCAATGAATAAAACCACAATTAACTAGAAGGATTTCTACTGTGAAGGTTTTGTTTCAGCTTTGATTTCCTACGTCAGCAGGGGAGATTGAAACTTGGTAATTGGGAATAGCGGTACAATACTTGCTAATCGTACAATAAAATAAATCGGTATTTAATAACTTGTCATTTAAAATGTATTATTTTTATGTAATACTAAATGACTGATTATAAAGCGTTAATATTTGCAAGGCATCAACTTAATGATCACTTTTCAACTGTATGACATTCGTCTGTTGCTTACCCGGGATATCAATATGTACTTTAAAAATCAAAGGAGAAAAGAAATTCTTCCCAGACAAACAGAAAACAATGATTGTACCCAAAAACCACCCGTTTTCTAAATTAAAACTAATAAATTACATACCAATCACAGGTCTAATAATATGTAACATACGTTTGTACATTACAAATAGAGTCCGAACGAAGCTGTAACCGAATATTCGTCTGCTCTTCTGGTTTCGGCCAAAACTGAAACCGAAACTCGACAAATTTTAAACAAGAATTAAAAATCGAGACTCGGATTAAAACCAGAATTTTCGGTTGACACCGGCCGACCCAAACCGATGCTTCGACCGGACTGTAATTACAAATATGAAATTGCCGTCACATACCTGACACGACGTCGTGTTAGACTCGGTGAAAATTAATTGGCGAGACGTGCGATATTATTCATCTACGAGGGACACGACAGGGTCGCGCTCAGGGCTGTCGTACACGGGTACGGGAAGTGTTCCGTATATATAGAGGTATATGTACAGCACAACACCACTCTGCCACAGTATTTATGTATAGTACAATACTACAGTAGTGTGGCGCCAGAACACTCAGGTGATGACGTCATAATCCATCTAACAAGTTAAGTCCGATTTACACAGGGTAAGTAAATGATTCAAAATTCGACATCTGTGGTGATCCGACTGTCTTCAAAATATTCTTGAGAGAATATTGTTGTCAGCACTGACGCGATAGCGCTGTACAAATTAGAAATCAATTTACATGACGACAGTATTAGGTCAGCACTGACTTGCCTCGAATGTTGGGTCAGTTACTTAGCCTGTAAAAATCGAGCTTCAGTCTGTAAGATATGGGATCGGAGTGGGACACGGGTAACGACAAATTACCCTAACTACATCCATACATAATGTACATAAGAATTTTTAATCGAATAAGTTACTCTATGATTCATGACCAATGGCGTGACATATTATCTGTATATTAACTAAAGAATTTTGTTCGCATGAAGGACACTCCTCCACAGACAGATTTTACGGTTAACGTTCATATGAAATAGTAGGAAACATTTTATACATATGTAGGTGTGTTTACAACTACGATAAATTATATAACTTATTTGCTAACGTTGATACCGTTAATGTCAAACAGATAAGCGTGCGGTCAAACAGTTGTAAATATCAAAGATTTCTATAACATACTCGTAAATTGTTGACATAAAAACCTCTAACGTACAACCTTAAGATTAATGAATTGCAGACGAATTTCGACCATTACCTTACTCAATTAGTAATTATTATTACTGTAATGTTATTAAGTATACATACATACATACATATACAGTAGGTAGTATGACAATAATCTATTGCGTGAACATTGTGCCATCCCTGCTAGCGTTCCCGACCTCGGCGTTGCGAGGCCACATGACCTGTCCCGAGGCCGACGAAATAAGTCAATTACAGCGACCTCACGAGACGTTTAATAATTTTTTCATATCACCAACAACTACACAGGTTCAAAGTTGCTTGACATTACGCGTTCATATGAAAGTAACGGACACCTCAATTTATTAAGCTTTATTAGTGAATGAATGATACGAGTATCTAAAAATGGATAGGAATGTGAATACTCATTTATTTATTTAAAATGTTGTGACACTTTTTCGACAAACTTGCATAGCGTGCGGACGTGCATAATTGCATTTTCTGCCGGTTAAACGTGGCTGAATGATAGAAGTGTAGACACCCATAAATACACCACTGAAACGTCACACTGTTTTAAAATCAGTTAAATTTGTTTTGTTTTTATAAATTTAGCCTAAGCTAAAATTGTTGTGTTAATTAATATAAGTGTTTCGTTGTAATCGTTTTAATTAACAATACATAGATAAATACAATAAAATAATGAATAAGTGTTATGTATCTAACAGTAACTGTTTACTAAGTACTAGAGCACATTTCAGACTTAATAGTTTATTCAATCCGTAATGGGCAAGGATCCAGACTACTGTCGCGAGGGTTATGGATGCGAAACTCACTCCGAAGAGATATTTGTTTGATGAGCGCGAATATTTGTTTTCTGTCTGGGTCTACTTTTATCTATTAAGTACGTTGACTGGCCCATTGGTCCCGTGGTTAATGAATGTCTACTAAGCTTGAGGGGTGGTCATGGGTTCAATTCCGACCCAGAATAAGTATTTGGTTGACGAGCAGATTAAATACCTGTATATTAGTTCTGCGTTTTGATGTAAAAAATATTTATACAATTATATATTTATATGTAGGTATATAAGTATATACGTATATTATGTAGTTTATCGACCGTCTGTTTATCGTAACACAAGTACCCTTGAAGCTTACTTTGGCGTCAGATTGCTGTGTGTGGAGATGGCCCAAAATATCATTATATTCTTTATAAGTATGTATTTAAAAATGTTTACATGTATCTAATCAAGTAAATATTTCCAACCGTACAGGCTCTGGCTACGATCAGGTGACCTTGTATGCAGTCGTCCAATGGTGCAAGTATATAAAATATACTATAGTGAATTCTACGTCTAGTGTCCCGCATGTCAGCATGCCAGTTCTTGTAAAGTATAAACAGTTCATTTTTCACTATGAATATCGGGAAGTGTAAGCTTTGTGTGTGTGTCTTACAATATGATGGTTACAACATGATACGTGTGTGTTGTAAATGTGTAATATGACGCTTCTAAAATGCAATGAACTATGAATAGATATTGGGTTACGATGATGTTATGTATGTATATTGTGTCTCATTATGTCTGTATGTCTCGAAATATTCTTCATATCGCCGTATGTTTTATACGTAAACGTGACTGGTGAAACGTGAGAGTGTACTACACTGCTCTGCCAGACCCTGCGAGAATTACAGGCGTGATGTTATGATTTTATACTAACTATGTTTTATCTAAGTTTATCTTCGTGTTAGTGAAAGATTGTTGCGAGTTAAACATATTCTACATCGATTTCAATTTTACATGCGGGGTATCACGTACCTACGTATAAAATGTCATATTGACCTGTTTCTGAAGCATCACGTGATAATATACAAAAGATCCTAAAACCGGCTGGCAGTCACAGATAAGTCATAGACAAATGTTAATAATGTTATATTTTATATTAAATCGTTTCCGAAACCGGTTGCGTGTATTTATAGGGTGATAATAGTTACTAATTTGAAAGAACCAAGTCAGAACTATAACGATAGAGTTATTTGGCACTCGGTGCTCTCTACCTATCTCGTAAAGGTCCTCAAGTGATGATATGTTTACGTCATTGATAGGTATGTTTCTACATATCCATGAATGTGCGCGACACATGACATGACAGCAATATGACTTTACGAAGCGACCGACATACGGGGGGAGACCGTGTATTTGAAAAATAGCATTAACTCAAGCCCGCACAGAGTATTGAGGGTTGGGGGCTGGACCGGGAACTGTTTATTATGCAAACATCGACTTGGCAGTGCCGGTTTCCAATGAAACTGGATCCAGCTAAGCACTATATCAATGTGGACGTGCCCTAATGCCGGCGCTATATAATTTCTTTGTCTGTTTACTATCGTACCCTGTAAACTTATATTAGTCGAATAAAAGTCGTTATAAAATATATCCCTCGCCGACTTTAACCGCTTCGGGCGGGGGTAGTTGTGTCGTAAAAAAGTTTCAGGTGAATGTGCGACGGGCCGCTGGCAAACTTGGCGGGTGCGACAAAAGTGGATTTCTCAGTGGATAAAGTATTATGTCTCCAGTATCTCGCCGACAACGGGTGTGTCCACCTCAGTTTCGAGTTTAAAACAATTTATTTCACTCGCACACGCGAACGTCACGTAACGGCGCCGAGTTGTGTTCTTCGGTTTGTTTTCAAAATGTTTGTTTCAAACGAGATTATATTGTATGACGTGAATGTATGTAAGCTGTATGTGTTATAGGTGGTGTTATAGATGATGTTAAATTAAAAATATTCCAGTGTAAAGAATTGTTATCTACATATGTATATGTTAAAAAACGCATTCGTTTCGTAACGTTTTCATGTTTCAACGGAATTGATATGAAAAAATTGCATCCGGAAATTCAAATAAAACATTGCGTATATACAAAAAAACAAAACACAGTGATACTGTCTCGTGAATCAAACACAGATTAAATCCAGTACGTTGTCCCCCGTTGATCGAATCGGAACATGTCCGGACATGTACGATTCGGTCGAAGATAGTAGACCCTCCCTCTCATACCTACATCCCGGATACAGCAGCCCCTTAATGGACGTTTTAATGAAACAATTTCTTAATTCAACACATCGACCACACGGCTTGTGTTCCGTTCGAGTTATTTACTGCTTGTAGAACTCACGTCTGGAAGACGACAAGATCTTTGGTAGTCCAAACCGGTGCCTTACGGGGTAGGCATAAAGCACTGAGTGCGCAATATCTATTCTTACAGACTTTCTGTGTTTTTTCCTCATTTTCCAGAGATTTATTTAGCATCAATAGTACATAGTACATTACAAGCATAGTACATTTTGACTTTTGGAAAACTATTGCATGTTGTACGCTCAAATCCTATAACTAATGCGTTGCTGCTTTGGGGCCGTTTTACATGGAGTGGAAAACTTATACTGTAACAGTCTAACCTTTCTTAAACGGTATTTCGAAACGCAATGATATATATTATATAGAATACAGACAGACTTTTATCATATTTTTTATTGCACAGTCATGAACATCAATAAGCCTTAGAGTATTTGTGCGTACTAGGCGGGCCAGACAATATGTCCTTTAGAAAGTCCACGATAAAAAACTCTCGAGGCCGGGAGAGAAGTTCGATTTCACGGTGAAGCTATCTGTCAACTGTCAATATGTCATCGGACGGCTAATAGTGACATTAATTTATTGATGACAGGTTTTTCGAGTATTTTCATTATGTGTGTGGTATGTACTCGTATTATGAATTAAGGCTACTGTGACAATTTTATGTAATATTTTACCATTTTGTTATATATTCATATTTATTATAGATAGTGTTTATCATAGACATGTCATTTTAAAATACAGTAAAATTCTTTTTGTTTCAATTGTAGTACACATTATTGTTAATATCGCTGCATATATTCGTTGCGAAAATTCTGTTGGCACAATAATCCAAATGTTCGTCATAATCGAAATGTTCGTCTGTGTCGTGAATGATTCTATAATACATATTATGTTCAATTCTCAGTCACGCAAAGTTTTTTTTTGTGAACAAGTAAATTATTATAATATATTGTTGTCTGTTTTCAATTCAGAGCGCCACGACATAAGAAACTCTATTAAATCAGTATGTGATGAATTTAAACTGTTAACCTTTTAGAAAACAGTACCTAATAAAAAATATTACATAAATTCATTGATTTCTCAATATATACTACAACTTATAATTACGGGCTCGCGAGACGTATATTACAACGGTGATTGTTACATTGTCTTCTATTCTACAAATATTAATAAAGCATAAACCGCCTAATTTAGAATGGTCGTTAAAAAGCCTTTTCAGCTTTTCCTAATTGTTCCAGGTAATATTTCTCTAGAAACATAAACGCTGTTGATTTTGAGAAATATCAATGTAACTATTATTTAACGCGAAGTTGTAAATGTTTTATGCAAATATATACCCGTATTATCTCCTATTCTGTAACACAAATATAATTTACAGATATAGACACGCAAATTATGTCATTGTAAATTCAATAGCAGTTTTATTGTATTACACAATATTCTCTATTAGATTATATATGTAAATGTGTAAATACTATATCTTGGGTCAATAGTAACTATGAGTGAATCCAATGATTTGAGTCTTAACAACTTTCCAGGACTTGTACAGGACCCTATGTCCGATAATCATTAAGGTTATTCGACGTTTGCTTTTCAAGGATTTCGTCGTATTGAAAGACGGGCATGCGTAAGACGGCTTGTAATTAATATAGATACAGTTTAATTAAGGCGCTGTGCAGTTTACGTGATGATAGGTGTCCTTACAGAGACCTCGTTAATTTATTGTCTTATTCCATCGATTGCAATTCTATTTGAGGTTCTACTTGAGATTTCGTTGAATTCTTTCTGAACTTTAGCATCGAGGAATCTGCCTAGGCCTGTTTATTCATTTTCATAAAAGTCCACTATTTCCTTGCATTCATTTTATGTCAGAAAACATTGCATCGAATTGTTTATCCTTTTATCTCTTTACTGTTTTCGCCTAGAGATCATGATTGTCAAGAATTAAATTATCCGCTTAAAATCTTCAGTTCGTACCATTTTAAGAAAGACACGTGGAATGTTGCAGGTTTATGAAAAACTATCCTGCTATAACATTACAGCCTAGTACAATAGTATATTTCATTTCGGACAACAATACGTCAGCACGTCCGGCGCGCTCCGCGGGTCGTCGCGCTCTGACTCACGCGCCGCTGACCGCGTGTTGCCGCGCCTCTCCCGCCCCCCTACCACTCCAGCAACCCATGGAACCGGTACTGGACCGAACCCCGTTCTATATTGGTCTGTTGTGAGTCTGCGATATCGCGACTCGTATCCGGTTTAGTTAATGTTTTTTTTTTTATTCATATAAAATTTGTTTTGAGCGATTAGTCTTGGATATAAAGCGTCGGATCGGCGGTGTTATTTGCACTTTCGTAAATTAGTGAGGGCGAGTATGTGAGTAACCGAACAAAGAGAAATCACATCGTATTAACGACTTACAAATTAGCCTGCGTTCTAAACACTATCAAACTGGACAAACGAGACGAGTAACAGAATAACAGTTCTTAAAGTGGAGGATACGCTCTCTCCGACCGCAGGATAGCAATCTGCCCCTTCCTTCAATTTCTCGCCAATAGCGAGGCCCCGGTGTAGCACGATGTTAGCCAAGACAGTGTCCATACTCATGACCGTCTCATACGATGATGTTGCCATTCATGATCGTCTCTAACGTCAGTTTATATTTACATTCAAGTAATCCACAATACATAACTTAAAAGGCCACTAAAGAATCTTATAGTTATTGTGTTGATCAACTAAAATAGGATTCTGTCTGTTTCTGGACTTATTTTAATTGATGTTTATCAATGGTTAAAATTTAAACTACACATATAAATCATGGATATTTAAATCGGACACAGGTGACTGTTATTAACATCGTATGCGTCGAACAGACTTGTTGTGACGTCACTTATTGTGTCATCATGTTCAATAACCGTTTATTTTCGTAATTGCCGTACAATCATTCAGAAACGTGATATAACTACATATGTATTTATTTCATTTTAAGAAGAAGACCAACACGCCTCGATTCATATGGTGTTTGGAAGCAATGGCTTCTCAGTGTGGGAATTCAGGATATAAATTTACATTTCTTCAACCTGTGTCTGGACTGTTATAAAATAGCTCTGGAACCCGTCTAGTTTTCAGGACACGTCTTACGATGGACACTTGATATCGATTGCTTATCCTTCAGTTTATTTTTTCGAGTCATTGCGGGAGCAAGAAGTCACTCCAGTTACTCCAAACGATAATATAATATCCAAAAGCGTTTCGCAAACCATTTTATGTTCAAGATATGTAAAATCCCTTGGATGTGACTTACAGCTTCGGCTTACTTTAGTCTCTAATATACAAAAGATAAACGTAACATCACGCCTGTAATCTCCAAAGGGGTAGGCAGAGGAGTGTAGTGCACTCCCACGTTTCTCCAGTTACGTTTAAGTCCCATGGAATAGATGGTGAGCCTATTGCCATACACCGGACACAGATCCAGACTCCGAGTCACTAATGGAAATTCTAAATTAGAAAAATCCAATAGCACCCTACCCAGGATTTGAACCCAGGACCTCTCGATCGGCAGTCGCGTTTGCAACCGTTCGACCAACGAGGCAGTCAATAATATACAAAAAATATCAATCGATATTCCGAGGTTCTATGGTTTATCTTGATGCCTCAAGCTTGGTAACTTCTTATCTTCTAAAGTGAACAGGTACCCAATTATAAGGCATATTTATAGATTTTTACAAAATAAATTCAGTGTATATTCATTATCTGTGAACGGTACTTTTAATTTAATTTCGTTTGATAATAAAGTATTGAAACAAAGAGCGAATTTGTTGCGATCCCTTCCGGCACTCGGACTCTTTTGCCGAGCCCGGCTAATTGACAGGCGAACGAGGGTATGACCCGATACAGTGTATTGCCTAACGAGTTTGTGCAATAATCTTGCATGCTCATTATGATATGTAGAAATAACAGTGTCTCCCTCCCTCTAGCTTTGTGTATATATACGTTACTTATGTATGTTGTATTAATTATGGCCATAGTCGTAAAATAAAGTAACTTCACGCCTGTAATCCCCGAAGGGGTAGGCAGAGCAGTGTGGTACACTCCCATACCATAGACATCTTTTGTTGAATTGTTCCGGAAGTTAATAAAGTCATAAATTATTTGTTTATGTTGTGCCAAACTTGTGCATAGATCGACAGTCACTGTCTCAGAAAACTCTAGCATTCGATCTTACAGGGATTAATCTTCAAATTCATAAAGATACAATTGCGCGATGTTGCTAATTTTATACCAAACGTTACTCTGACAAGCGTAACATTGTTTTGTGTAGGTATTTTGTCATTCACATAAAATTGACGGTAGTTGTACAATTGCCGTGGTGTCTACGGAGATGCAAGGAACGCGAACCGCACCGACTTCGAAGTGCGGCGCGGCTGTTTCTCCCGTCGCGTAATTGACGTGCCGACGAGGGTGGCGGCCGACACGATACGTTACCGAATGACTTTGTTCAATATCCATGTTACATTTACACACAACAACCGCAAACGTAGCGTAGGGCGCCCTCCAGCTAGGGGAAGTGACGATATACGCAAAGTGGCTGGCGGTGGTTGGGCGCGTAGAGCTGAAGATCGAGCTCAGTGGGATGCTGTTGTAAAGGCCTATTTCCAGCAGTAGTCGGGAGTGGGCCGATGATGATAATGAACCGCTTCTCATATGCCGCTGTGTAAAGAAGCGTCTAATGCCTTAGCTGTATAGGTAACAACGTGATGTGGCAGAAATTGAACCGCAGGTGTTTTTTTTATATGAATTAAGTATCGTAACATCACGCCTCTAATCCCCGAAGGGGTAGGCAGAGGAGTGTAATACACTCCCAGGTTTCACCAGTTACGTTTAGGTCCCATGAAATAGGTGGTGAGGTGATGAATTATGTATCAATTAAGTAATTCTTAAAAGTTTGGAAAGAAATTAGTATATCATCATCTGCATATGTTATAGTTATTATGAGTGTGTGTTGTAGTGTATGGCAACAAAGCCTTATAGAAGTCTATTTTAGGTTATTGTGAAACGTTTAAAAATTTCCATTAAGTATCCAATCTTGTATTCAACGTATTCGTATTTACAAGAGAATAACTACAATGTGTCAATAAATTTATAATTATCACAATTATTAAATGGTGAAACGAGGGAGTATACTGCACTCCTCTGCCTACCCTTTCAGGGATTATAGACCTGATTTTATGGTATAATAAATTTATTGTATTTATTTATTAAGTAATGTGAAATTTATTCGAACGATTGCTCTCCTTTTGTTTCAGGTATGACAAAGTGAAATTCAGTGGTAACTCTGAATATATTCGGTTTGTAAAACATCTATATTGGTGACACCGTGCTGACGAAGATACCCAAGTCCGAAGTTCATTATACGACGATTAAAAAACTTTAAGCAATCAAAACTTGCAAAAGTATTCCCTTATACTTCGATCATTGTTAATGCCTAGAAAGTCTTCAGGAGCTTTAAATGAAGCTAGACATTGTTAACGAAGCTATATTGTATTTTGTATGTTATTCAGTTACCGAACTTCGAGAAAGTTCCAAGAAGACGAGCGCGCTAACAAAGCGTCGCGTCGGTACAGTTTGAAGGCGACGTTAGTTTAAAGAGAACAGTTTGTAGAGGACGGTAACAAGACGGCATAAATCTATCATTTGTTGAACAGGTAGATTAATCTTGAACATTTAGGATACCTAAAATATACGCGTAGGTATGTTCATTTTTCTACGAGTATGTTGTTGGAAAAGAACCTTTTTGAATATTTTGATAACGCTAAATTCAAATTCCGTAACAATAATATGGAAAATTAGTTTATTGTATCTGTTATTACATATCCTGGAACAAATATAGTTAGGTACTACATAGAGTTTTTATCAACTGCTGAGTTTCATCTGTTAAATGTATTTCACACAACATTCATATGTAACTGTCTCTCTCTTTCGACTCTCTTATCATTTCTCTGTTGGAACACGGGTCTGTGATCTGTGATTTTGAGATCTTTAATTATTATTGTTATTACTGTGAACCCTGAAATCCTAAGTTAAATACCAATTCAAAAATTAAATTTCCATTTTAGTGATAGAGTTTCGATCATTTATAAACATCGTAATTGCTGAACTATTAACTTAAACTTTTCGCTTTGCCCGTCTTCCTGCTCGTCGCGGCGTGGCCACGATAAAGGAACCGTGTATCCTTAGGTTACGTCCTTGACAGTGTGACAATGTCAATGAACGCTGGCAACCTCGCTGTTAAATTCCTATACCTTTAACTGTTTAGTTGTGATAAAATTATATGAAAAATCACTGCTAAACGTTATTTACTTTTTTTACACATAGTTTCTTCAACGGTGAAGCCATAAAGCGCGGATGTGGATACTAGTTATATAAGTTTGTATATAGGGTTTGTACACGGACAGATGTGTATGTTGTGACGACGTACTCGAAGAGTTATTTTGTAATACATAAATAAATTAAAATATGTATTTAGTTTTAGATCATCGATATACCATAATAATGAAAACTCCTTGATTTCATAGACATTGTACGCAATGACGTCGCCCGTGAACTGAAAACAATGCTATTTTTTTTTTAATATTTATTTATGTCAGTCTTAAATTAAGTACGATTTGTTAGAATACAGAGTTGCATTTGTGTTCGTGCATGTAACGAGTAAATGCTTGTGATGTCTAAGCCAGTTTATGTGTGAGCATTTGTGAGTATGAACATATGTACCTATGTGTTTGCGTGTGTGTGGTTGTCAGTGTGTGTGGTTGTGAGTGTGTGTATGAGTGCACATGTTAGTTATAATCTTTCTTCACTAGTTATTATACATTTTCTCAGATATATCGCAATTGTAATGACCTTTACCATAGCCGTGAAAATTCTGATAACGCTTTTACGTCGCTGTACCTGTAAACTGGGCTACAGCTGGCAGGCTTATTTTATGTTAAAATGTTTTTTACATTGTCCTTCTACCGTATGCATCCATTAGGTTCGTTTATTTTATGTCTGTTGCCACTGGCTGGTTGTTGGTCGTTTACATATTCGATATTAAAAAAAAAAACAATCCTAAATACCCAGCCGTTGTAACAAAGTGTACTCTACTGCATTGTCTTTTCAAATTTAAAATTTACTGTGATGTGTTAACATAAATATAGTGATTATGAACAGCACGTAAAAAACTTCACTTGGTGTTTAGAAGCTTAAGATAGTAAGTAAATTCTCGAAAGAAATAGGCGTCCAGTAACAAAATTCAAAATTCGAATTTAGTATGTTGCGTTCGTAACGTTCGAAATTCGAATCGAATGTCCATTTAACATAATAGGCTTGTAACAGACTTCCATGAAGTTCCTTATCGTAGTTTCGTACATAGCAACTACAAATCAAAGCTATGTACTCGTATGTCTTGAGTCGTATTTTAAATGATTTCCTTTGGTTCCTTGGCGTGTTTTGTTTGTGTGATTTAGTATTGCCGTTCTCGTTGCTGTTGTCATGTCGCTCGCAAATTTTCCACGATTTTCTAGCCGAGTTTACATCGGACTACCAAGGACAGTCAGTGAAATCTTGGTATAGCATATTTTACTATAAAGGCCTTTAGTTACAAGTAGTAAACCAGCTAAAGGTATCAATAAAATCAGAACATTTGCTCGTACATATTACATGAGTGCGTGCGTGTGTGTGTGTGGTAGTGTGTATGTGTGTAAATATTGTGTTCCACATTGTACATAATTTCCGACCGAACGAATATTGGCGCGTTTCAACCGCCTGATTTAGTTTTAGTATTGTCGCGGCCGTTTTCAGGTTTACCGCAAATTTTGAACGAGTTGCCTTAATATACATGTTCGCTTATTATTGTTTTATTGAAATAGCGAACCAACAAACAGTACATTTAATTTGCGCTGCATTCCATTGTTATTTATTTGATATTCCATTTTCAAATAGAGCTAATATTCTGTTTGATATAATTTATGATGTAGACGATAGTTCCCGGAACCAATGGAGCAATTTGAAGTATTCTTTTACCATATTTAACTTATGTTATTTCAGAAGGACCATAAGATATATCATATATACATTTAATGTACAAAAAACTTGTCCTCCATAAAGAGTCTACTAAGATAGATAATTTATTCAACCCGGCTGAAGCACGTGTTCTTAAGCTGCGCCCCAAATCCCGGCACTGATTTAATTTGCACGGCATATGCATCGTCTCTCCGGCACGCTACACCGTAAGATAATTCGGCTATTAAGAAGCAGGAAATAGAAGGAAATGTACGTACTGAGCTGGAATGGAACACTATAAATATCCTAAACGTCCCATCGCAATGACTTCGCCGCGCACGTTTTGGGAGTGTCTCGGGAGTTTACAGCCACTCGGAAAAGTATGCTTCCTATTTTCATATTCACGGTACACGGTTGAGCTGGTGCAGTGTGCTCTGTGGTGATCTATTTTAATTCTTACTATACAATATATGTGCATGTTTAACTATAATTTCATAAAAAAATAAAATTACGCCTGCAGTCCCCGAAGGGGTAGGCAGAGGAATGTAGTACACTCCCATGTGTCACCGGTTATGTTTAAGTCCCATGGAATAGTTGGTGAACCTGTTGCCATACACCGGGCACAGATCCAGACTCCGAGTCGCTACTAGAAATTTTAAATCGGAAAATTCCAAAAGTAGCCATCTGGGATTATAACCCAGGACCTCCCGATCGGCAGTCGCTCTTGCAACCATTCGACCAACTAGGCAGTCAACATATACATATTAGGTATGTAGGTATACATAATATGTATACCTACATATTATGTATACATATGTAGGTATACATAATATGTAGGTACATCTAGGTAGGTACATCTAGGTAGGTAGGTACATGTCTATAAATATGTATACATAACATGTAGGTATGTATACAAACAATTCGTTACAAGAGACTTCCAAGTACAAACGGTTTTAACGGAAAGGCGCCTTTTATTTCGTCCATGACGACAGGCGGGGATGTTCTCACAAGATGCTTTCCCTCTCGGATTCAAGTGGTTATATGGTATTTTTACACACAATATTGCCCCCGAGAGACGCTACACGCATTTGGGCGCTGCGGATTCTCTATAAGAAGGCCCCTTTGCCCCTTGCGCCCCGCCATCGGTGTCTTCCTGAGTAAGTATCCCAGAATCGGAAAGGAACTTATTTCCTTACGGTTAATATATCTAAAAATGGCCTTTATGATCCACGTTATGAAGAGCATTCAAAGAAACTCCGTTCACGTTATGTCCTTGTATGTAGGTACATACAAATGTACGTATGTACGTTTTTTTAATTTGCTGATCTTGCAATCTCTTTTAACTCCAGAAACACGACGACTGTACTGTTTTTGATCATTAAGTAACTGTGTTTGCCGTGTTCTCATTTTCTACGCGTTTTATCCAAACCAACGTCATCACTAGGTGTTTCATATAGAGCAAAGTATTACTAGTTATGGAAAGCGTTGACGATGTCGACGATGATAATTATGTTTGACAGTAATAGCGAAATAAGATAATATTTTTCATCTATTTATTAATTTTCTAAGCTATTGTATAAGACTGGATCATATTGGAATATAATCGTTGCACAGAATCATACGCAATCATAAAAGCATTGTGGTTTCATGGAATTGTATTTTTATTGTATTTACTTGAATAAATGTAAAATTAAATATTCACGTAATCCCGTGCATCGCGGCGTAACGAGCCATTACCGACATAAAGCTGGATCTGGATTAAGCGGATTTAAATAGAATCAGTGATTCTGAACGAGATAAAGAGCGGGCGAGGGGAGGGGGTAATATCCGAAATAAAAGTTATTTCCGACCGAAATATGTAGCTTCCAGTGTTCAATTGAATTATTATTTATTCAGTTTCAAAGAGAATTTTATCGTATATTGGAACTAAGACGCCGTTCGATTGTAATTTTATGAGTACCTACTATTTGAAGTGGGTACTAAATTTCGGTTCTTCACCCTCCACTGAAGACATGTAGGCATGCATAAATATAAGAAATAGAGGTTATAAAAATATTGCACTCACTGTGTAGTGTACACAAAATAGGATAAGCAGTTGGGTTAAGAAATTTTACCGTAAGTTTTGCCGTACAGCGAAGTGTTAGCCATTTCTGGGCTGTCGTATAACGAGGTGATGCTTAATTCAGGTCACGGGGATTAGGAGCTGCTAAGCTTAGTGAGGCTTTTCGGCCTTGCGAGCGACACGTGTGTAATGCAATGTACGACGGGTGAACGGGAAGGGGGGGGGGTTGCTCC
>DWME01004472.1:0-16293 GCA_018244795.1 Parelbella ahira ahira
AGACTTACTGGCAGATAGCTCATATTATGAGGAATAACTTGGGCTATTTTTATTTTAGAAATCATTTTGAGGTTACTTACAAAAAAAATCAAACCGATAAAACGCACTAAACCTACGAAAACGATTTCGCAAGCGCAGTTAGTTTAAAATACATAAATCTATGTATAAATGTCTATATATATGATGTACCAGTAGTGCGCCCCGGACCCAAATAATTCATATTTTTATGCCCCGACAAAACTTTGGCCGTGCCTATCCATCAACAATACCGACTGAAATCGAATCTGTCAATAGCAGTTCAATTTTTCTGAAATTTATGTTACTGTTTGCCTCTGTTTTTCTTTAGTTCTATGTTTGCAAATATATTTTTTCCGATGTTCATTTAGACTGAACGTGATAGGGTAGTGTTGTTCAGATATCACGCATGTAAAATTAATTTGTAATGACATTTATAAGCATGGCGGTTAGTATGTAAGAGTTCCAGGTTCGATTGCATGTCAGGTGAATGTATGATAGATGAATCCCTATAGTTAGTTATATGTTGAGTGTCTGATATAGAATGTCTAATATATTCTCTTTGTTATTTTCGTTGCCATGGTAACCACAACATCTCAAACTATGAAATGTGAAGGATTATTATTTTATTGAGTAATCTGCACATCGTTCTGATCACGTACTTATATGTATAATTTGAATTTCGTTCCAGGTACAATGAGTCATCCTGATGACTGTCCAGTATTTGCTACGATATTATCTCAAAAGGGATGTGAATTGCTCAGGCTATATAAAAGGTTAATAAGGCCAGATAGGGTGGATGATAGGGCAAATATCCTGATAAATTGTCCCGATGATAAGCGAACTGTAGAGTCTATAACTTACGTCTCGATGATTTATATACTGGAGTGCGTAACTTTCTTTTTTCTTTCTTTTTCTGAGTCACTCTTTTAACGTTGATTAGGTAGGAACTTGTATAATAATCAAAAAATCTCTAGCAGATTAAATTTAAGCTAGGAAAGGGGCCACATTTTGGAACTTCTCGAATTCTTTGTCTATGTATCGGCTTTGGTAATTTTGTTAGTGCATTATTTCAATATTTACGAAGTACGTAGTAGTAATACATTTGTATTTAAATAATATGCTGATAATATTTTGTTGTTTTTGACTCTACGTGGTGTGCAATAGAGTATTTTTGTATAGTATTTTTTTTTTGTTTATTTATTTGCTTCATACTCTTCTGCCATTACCATAGACCTGATTTTGTATTGTATTGTATTGTATCCTTGCTAACTTATTTTGCAAAAAGTAATGTTACAATTAAAAATGATCGATTTCATATTGTACGCATGTGGCTTTGAGTTGTAATGGGTATTTAAAATCATCTTAGCGTCATGCTTGATTGTTAGTTCTATTGTATTATATACACGGTACGTATATATTGTAGTATGTAATCGGCAAGTCTAAAAATAAATACATTTCCATCATTATCGTTAACATCTTAACATAGAAAAGTTATTTAGGCCATAGTCTAACACACAGCCTATGTGAAGGTGGGTGGGTACGCAGATCAAATTTAATTTACTTTTTATTTAATGCAATACTGTTCTAAATTGCTAAGATTCCCCAAATCAAATATCATATATTCTATAAATAAAAGGTTTATGTTCTCACAGAATTGGTAAAAAGCTTTTATAATTACAGGAAACAGTAATTTACAAAGCCGTACGCATACGAAAAAAGACAGCTGTTATCACAGTACAATTGGCACAGTACAAACTGGCATTGAGGTCAATGAAATTTGGAAATGCAGTTTGCTATATGCGGGTAGTCGCGTTAATTGTTTTTCGGCTTTCTATTTAATCTAAATTAGTAATCGTTGGCCCATACTATATGTAAATTTCAATTGTTTTCTGTTATCGCAACTACATACTTCACAACCAGTAAAACTAATGAAGATATCGAGGGTATTTTAACAAAAATGATCAATAAAACGATAACACAATAATTTAAATTTCTTTAAACAAAAATACTAGCAATTTTAATAGTAGAATTTCTTTTAAAAACATTAATCACTATTGTTATTACTTAAAAATAAAACATCTATCGCTATTTGTACATTTACAAATGTCTCGCTTATTTACATGGCAATAACAAAGAACAATAGCACGAAGCGGAAACCGTCCGAACATTCTAGTATTCTATTTACAGTTCCATATTCAAGTACGCTGTTCCTCTTATTCACGACACAATGGAATTGGTTCACATCCACTGCATTGCGGCGGTACGTACACTACGCAGTTTTCCCCACCGTAGCAGACATGGTCCTTGCACACGTCGAGAGATGTGAGACACGACTTGTACGCTGTTGTGAAAGTATAAAGTTAGATAAAGCTATGCTTATTCGTTGCATCGAGATTGTGTTGGACGTTTGCTGAAATTTGTGTTTTTGCGCCAACGTGCCTTGTTTTAAAAGTAAACCACACGTTTTATTTTTTTGCTAGAAACTGTTGATTGTGTTTCTTGTTTGTGGCTAAAGCGTACAATTTCCATACAAGGATGCCGATAACGAAGAGATATTTTTCATGGCGGCACCATTAGATATGTGGAGAAAGGTATCGTAGAAATGGGGAAGACACGGTATAAACATTTCGCAAGTGGTTTGTTAAGTACAAATGCTATCTTTTGCGTAAAAGTTTTTGTTCGACGTTGTAGATTCGACTTTACTACATAGTACCTACTACCTATGCATCGCGATATTGTATCTCACTGAACAGTATGAACATTCTTATGTAGGTGTAAGAGGACACCTGCTCAGACAAAAGCATTATTACTAATTATTAAGGGTTGTTAAAAAATTGAATTTGATGTTAATGTATTGGATAAAATATTACTGTATATATTTAACAGTTTGCATATACTTTGTCAGTTATAATAGTCATTATCGTTCTGAAATCAAACACTAAATATTTAAATTTGGAATAATATAGGTAAGTTTTTTTAAATAAAGCAATAATACAAAATATATGATTTCGTTGCCGTTAACGAGATATACGAGTAAGATTCTAATGTTTCATTCCTGTTTAGGTAGGTTTATTTCTTTCTACAGAATCCAGATCATATTTTTATATATTTTTTTCCGCTTTAGTATATGGTTCACATGGACATTTTGACATTTTTTTTTTTAAATTATCGAACTTTTAATAACTGCATAAACTTGTAAGCATTGTAAATTTACTTTTTAAGATCTTTTTTATTGGCAGGCTATAAGATAAATGTTTTAAAACTCGTCAGGTGTAATCCTTAGGTTTAATAAAAATCGCAAAAAATAGGCAGAAAGTGCTAACAGTTATAAAGACGTTAAATTCGTACAGAAAAAGAATCAATAATGACCAAATACATACTGTCAATGCACTCGCTGTTGAAACAACATCCGCCACAGCACTGCTCGTGGTCCCCGCACTAAAGAGACAAACAAAATATAGATATATAATATAAAGTATTCATTTTGTATCAGACGTGATACGACTTTTTTAATGAATATAGTTTATTTTTGTGGAAGATTTTACATGACCATCCGTTGCTGGAACATCCTTTTATGTAAATATACAAGTGTCAGGATGCCCCGCTTTATTACTATTCTAGGTACATAATTAATATAACCTATTCCTCGTACATATGCCTCGTTGGTCGAGTGGTTGCAAGCGTGACTGCCTATCGGCAGGTCCTGGGTTCAAATCCGAATTTCGAATTTTTCTAATTTAGAATTTCGAGTGTTGACTCGAAGTGTGGATATGTGCCCGGTGTATGGCAATAGGCTCACCACCAATTCCATGGGATGCAAACGTAAGTGGTGAAACATGGGAGTGTACTACACCCCTCTGCCTACCCCTTCGGGGATTACGTTTTTTTTACGTTTTACATATAACCTACTTATAATTAGAATTATCAGGATGAATATTTTGAATTTATTTACAATGACCTTAAATAAAGACTAACAGTTTGATGATGAATATGTCCACAGGCGGTGGTGACTAGCAATTGCCCGTTTCCCTTTTTGATGCAATAAACTCACCAAACAATATGACTTGATTCTATCATTCATTATTAATTCTTTTGTTTCATTATTTCGCTCGTATTTCCGGTTTACTGACAAGTAGAGTTGTTTTTTTATACTGGTCTAGCGTGAATTAGAAAATATTGCTTTATCAAATGGCAAAAATTATAATACAGGTATATCAGTTATACATAAATACTGATTATATGCGCATGATTATAATTAGGTATACGATATCCAAGTTATAGAGTTCTATAAAAATTGATGTAGTATTTTTAAAGTACGAGTATTGTGAAGTGCATCAATCGGCTGTGTTTTTAAATGTACTGACATTTCACATTTTTGACGTTTGTTTACTTTTCCTACTTGTTTCCGGTTCTCGCTCTATGTAACTTACTCGCGCTGTGATTGTGCCGTTAAAATAAATTTAAATTTATTCGAAATATTCTTTCGTTTGTTTACTAATAATTCTATAGTATTGATGTGACGTTAACAAAGAAGCGTCAACGAACGCTGACTTGCGACACCAAGTGTCCTAAGTAGCTTATGTCAGTTATATCACGACGACGGTCAGTTAAGTTATGACTGCTTCGCCGCAGCGTTAACAATCGAACTAGGTCTTATGCCAATTTACAAACATTGACAAACTGCTTACATAACTTGTTTGAAAATTCTATGCGAAAAAAATAAGGCGTGCGTCTTTGATGCAATGCAAATTTCTGATAAACATAATTAATATAATATATTATTTTAATTATTTTTTCTTCTCACCTGTATTCCTTAATGGGGTTGGCAGAGGAGTGTCGTTCACTTGCAGGATCGAACGGTTAAATTCTACGACCCACCATGGAATAGGGGTGCGCTTTTTGCTATATACTCGGTACAAATCGAGACTCATAACTACTACTAGACATTCTAATTTAGAAAAATCCAATAACACCCGGCCCGGGAATTGAACCCAGGATCTTTAAATCAGCAGTCGCGCTTGAACCACTCGACCGACGAGAGTGTTGGCATTAATATGTTTCAGTTTTCAAATTTCCTATTAGCTATTTTCTGTTCTCATGCCTGTTTTTCCATCGAATATTATATTGGTAAAAGTTGGCATTTACAACACAAAGTTGTAAAGTTATGAATTAATAAAAAAGCGTCTACATAATTTCATACGTTTCTGTAGAAAACGTTTTAGGGAATAATTTTCTTGCAACTTTTGTTTCGTATACAATTTTTTATTAAATAATGACTGGAATCTACTTTCATAAGCGTCAGCAATCTCCTCGTTCTATTGGAAATTTATTCTTATAGCAACACTCGATAACAGTACTCATTAATGTTAATAACTGGCTTAATGCGACATTTACACGCGGCGTGCGAATCGGCACAGCCTTATGAATCCAACTGTTTTACATACTTTACAATTGTAAATGATGATTTAACATTATAAAGAGATTCCTTTATAAGAACGAACGAACAAACTACCTTAAGATTCTCTTTACAAGGGAACCTTTAAATATTAATAACTTAATCTAAAAGATCTAAATAGCATTTGGGTCCTTGTAGTTTATATTATTAATTTGTTTATTCAAAAACCTTTTTTTTATAACATCATTATACTTTCATTATAAGTAAAATTATATATTTTGTTAGAAATACCGCAAAAAATGGGCAAGTGAAATGGAGGTACCTACATTACACATCATTACACAAATATTTACATAGTATTTTACAAGCAATCTATCACAGTTTGTTTTTTGTTTGCGTATTTAAGAAATGGTCTCAAATAATTTCACATAATATTAATTATTGACATGACGGCTAGAAAAAATTTACATATCTCTAAGATACTTATTTTTTTTCAATATTATCATTTTTTACTTATAATTCATTTTTAATGTAAGAATAAAAATATTACAAATGTAAAAATACAGTAACACAAATAAACATTGTCTGCGTTTGAATGAACGTAACAAGTTTTAAAAAAGAATGCTTTACCCGTTTCCCGCCAACTTTACAATCTTGCGCACAGGCGAATAAAACACCACATATTATGAGCAACAGCGCCATCTTGACATCCATCGTCACCGAAACATAAAAAAAGTGTACAAAACGTTGTTAAATTGTAGAATTGCTGTGTGAAGATACAGCTCGAGTGGGTTATAATGAAAAGTGACTATTGTCAGCTGATATTCAGGTAAATGTGTGTATATGTCGCGCTGCGCACGCGCGTCCTCGATCATTGTGGCCGAGTTAGTTCAACTGCAATATTACGTAAGTGATAGATAATTTTTAACGGTGATTAGTTCAATACAAAAGGAGATTTTTCAATGTAGTTGGATTGTTGTTTGTCCCTTTTTAATATTAATATGATAGATGACAGACAATAACATATTTTGAGGTTATTATTTGTGGGTACCTATGTTCCGTACATGACGAAGCGTTAATTATGTAATTAATTAGAACTTTATTTCAATATCCCCACTTTGAGAATGATAGATAATAATTGTTTTAAGTCTAAATGTCACAATTAATTTGTTATTATGCCATTCTGTAATACCTACTTTAGTGACTAATAATACTCTTTAATATTTAATATCGGAATCTTACCTAAAAATTATACTTATATTATACAGTTTTTTCTTTGAACTCGAACGAATGATTTCTATGAATACAAGTGTGTACAACTCTTTTTCATTTAATTTCGGAGTTCGCTTCCAGAAGAAAAACCACGGCATTGACTTCTGTTTTTTTAAACTACATTAGCAATCTTTCTATCAACTTAAGCTTCCGACCAATTTCGGCCCAGACGACTGTTTTACTTCTGATCTCGTCGGTATATAGCTATTTGCTTCGTGAGGTGCGTTGTAGACTGCGGGCATGTTAGCGCGTTGTTTTCCTCTTTATTTGTTATAGAAAGCTCGTTTTTTAGATCGTGGCGTGGAAACCACCAAATAAAGGATGTCATAATTTAGATATGATAGTTACCTATTACCAGTGCCAGTTACAAAAATTAATTTAAGAACATCGTGATCAGTTAACATAAGCCGACTTGATACTTTGATCTCATTCTCTCTATGTAAATTAAAATATATATTGCTTATGTTTAATTATACAACGTAGTGTGATTTCCATGAAATTAAATTACAAAAGAAGATATTTCCAGCGTCATAGGGAATGTTCCGGAATTGTCGAATCATTATGCAGTTAATGTATCATTAAATTATTACCCGCTTTGCGTGTAAATTTCATCATGAAAAGTAATTTCACATTATTCGCAATTATCGTTTAACAGTTTGACTCATTTATTAAGCTGCCAGTTTTAATCCGCGTTCATACTGAATGTGATGAGTTTTTTGACGCGTTATGTTATAAAAAAAATGTAAAAGAATAGTAGTATTATCACACCTATATCTCCCTGAAGAGGTAGGCAGAAGAGTGTAGTACACGATCCGAGACAAAGACAGAAATTTATATAAATGTGTAATAATATGATTTTGACACTCATTTGTTTATAAGATTATTCATAAAATAGTATTATTACGTACGAAATATGTGTCTTGTCACACTTTCAAATCTTTGTTTCGCATACCTATATACGAACTTATCCCTTATTTGCTCCGGCACTCCGAACTAGGGCTCTTAGTCTCATTTATATTATTTCATTGACCTGTTTAGTATATATTGTTAATAAAATTATTAGTCAGTACTAATTGGCTGATATGGCTTTTGGAATAGGGTTTTTTTGTACCATTAGGACATAAAAATACCGAAAAAATCACTAAATCTTCGTTACTCAGTGCATGTAGGACCTTATATATGTATTTATACTAACTAATAGTTGCTTCGGGCAGCATTTTGAACAAATGCTCATTTACTTCTTATTAAGTGTTCAAATACAAAGTTTCATTGTTTTATTTTCGATAATCACGAACTCCCACAGAAACTTTCACCAACTATTTCAACCCCTTCAACCCTTAATTTCGCCATAAAAGGTAGTCTAGGTCCCTCCCCGAGATTCTAACTATCTTTGTACCCAATTTCATCTAATTCAGCTCAGCGGTTTAAGCGTGAAGAGGTAACTGACAGACAGACACCTTATCGCATTTATAACACATATTAGTATGGAGTATGGATATTAGGGCTTAAATAATTTACTTACAAAAAGATGGTATTCTACATAAGGTACTCAGAATTTTATACATAGTAATTCTTTTTTGTTAATTATATTTCAGCAATCGGGTTGTTGTTTTTATGATAATTAGTTTTATTAATATACACTTTTCATTTCTATGTATTTCCATGGGACGTAAAAACGTCACTGGTGAAACGTGGAGATGTACTACACTACTCTGTATACCCCTTCGGCGATTGCAGGTGTCATGTTACGATTATATTATTAGTATGTAAGGTGCTTTTCGACTCTGCTAAGATGTTATCCTACGATTACATGTATTAATTAAGTTTACAAACAACTTTAGATCTTGATATTAAATTGTTTCCTGTACAACGTATTATAACCTAGATTCGACATTTAGAATATAATATTCCGTTTACTATATCGGCGCTGAGAAAATATTTGACAACGGTATTTCAATATTACATTACCCTATTTACCGTTATTACGTTATATTGTTTGTGCGTATTTTTTTAAGCTTCTATCACATACTGTACATTCCTTAGGATCAGATGTTTGTATTTGGATATTCCCTAAGCCTAAGAAATTCGCTTGTTTATTTTATTATTTTATAAATTAGAATATTAGAATATTATATTTTTAGAATATTATAGTTTGTTATAATCACACAGAAAACATAACTAAAACATGAATAAAAAGCCAGATATAAAGATAGTTAGTTTCTAATTATCTTTTGATTAGTAGTAGGTAGTCCGCTGAATTGTAAAAACGTGACACAGTGTGACTGTCGCCTCCGCACTTAATGACACTAACATTAATATGAGTTGCCATTGAATTAATTACTTATGTGCATACTAACCATTAATATACATATTTCATAGCTGTTGTTCATGATAATATTAATAAAACTTATTTCCATATCATTTTATTGGCAATTTAGGAGCCTTATATACAAAACTGGTGTGTTTTTCGTATTTCAATTGATATTATACTTACTAAAAACATAACGCCTGTCATCCTCGGAGGGGAAGGCAGAGGAGTGTAGTAAACTTCCACGCTTCACCACGTTACATTTAAGTCCCATGTAATAGGTGGTGAGGCTATTGCCATACACAGAGCACAGATCCAGACTCGGAGTTACTACTAGAAATTCTGAATTTGAAAATTCCAGTAGTACCCGTACCCGTCCCGGGATTTCAACTCAGGATCTCTAGATCTGCAGTCACGTTTGCAACCAGTCGACCAACGATGCAGTCAAAACATTGCATTTTTCTTAAAATGGCAATGCACCTGTATTGGTGGAATAATACTATATCCATGCTTCGACTGCGGATTTAAGATAGTATATTTGCAGTATCCATTTCTGCTCTCATGCTCATATATTTTCAGCAGCGAGAGAGGCAAATGCACTTAACTTACATTCCATAATAGTACCTACTGTTGAATGTTTTGTGAAATAAAAATAAAATATAATACAACTTGGACTCGGAAATTCCAATACCCGTCTTAAATATACCCATAAATAATTCGTTATAGTTCGACAATATCAAAGTTTAAGATTATTCTTGGCCTATGGCATGTAAGGTTAAACCATAGCTAAAGAAAATCCTCATACAATTTATACCCAATACTAACAGTAGTCGCAACTTTATTTGATACGACTGAAATACTGAAGTGGCAGATCCGCTTCGTGATACGCCAGTGTGCAATGAGCTGGCTCGATTCCAAAACGCATTTAAGTTTCGTAAAACTGTTCCGCCAACGGAGGGAAAATAACATTTTAATAAACTTCTGTATTTAAAACTTGTCGACAACAAAATATAGGTTTAAAATGCTTACTTTTTTACGGTATATGTATTGTTCCTATTATTTTAAGATTACGGATTGTTCCTATTATTATTACTTTCTTTAATCATCATTGCAGTCATAATACTTCATAGAATTATCATTATTGCATCATCTACAATACTCATCTACAATTCTCCATATCTTCCCACCGTTAGGTATTCTAGGTCACTTGTGAAAGGCCATTAAATCGGTCGTTACTGAATCTTGATGGATTTAGTTTTTGATGAGTGATGTTACTATCTTCGGATACTAAAGTTAAAGAATCTTCAGTATGTAGATAATCTTTCTACAGCTATGCTGTTGCTTGTTTCAGCTATCCAGTTATGAATGTGCCTACGGTAAAAGTGGTTTGCTCCCCGAGCGAGCTTATGTTTGTTGTAAAATTGTTGTTTCGTTCAATACTTCTCCTCATCTCTTCAAGCTTTAAAACTTGGATACGTTGACAGTTGGCTGATACGATTCTACTTTTATGGTGTATTACTTTATTTTCCTTATGTTCTTGACTGTTGTTTGTTTCTGAAATCTTCTGGATGTAGAAGTGTTTGTCTACTTATATTACATCATCCCTATTGGCCAATCACACGCGTCTTTACTTATTTTAGCCTAAGTCGGGTGGTTTGTGCATTGTGTCAACTACACCTCTAAAACTGTAAAACATTATGATTAAGCACTGCTGTTTACATACATATTAACAGACATTACAGTGATAACATAACTTGATATTAAATCTGTGTTTCCCTGAATAAGTAAGCAGAGTGTGGTTTTTTTTCACAATTCACCGGTCATGTTATACGTCTCATCCAGATATAATGGGTGCAGTGTAGTGCCTATTTCTATACAGCGGACACAAATCCAGACTCCGTGCTGACAATGGAAATTTTAGGTGAGAAAAACCCAATAAAGCTTTGCGCAAACCAGGGATCAAATTCAGGACGTTTTGTTCTGCAGTCGTGCATGCAACTACCAGACCAACGAGGCAATTAAGAATGATATATAATATACAAATAGAGGATATTGGGGTCTATTGCCGTTCTAAGCTGTCTTCACGGCATCACTAAGATCTTTTCCAAACCTTTTATGATTTCATTGCAGAAAGCAAAAGTCTGCTTTCCGAATGTAAAGAGTAAGGTCATACTACCACACAGGTCAATTGTGGTTTTCTAGCTTACACACGCCACAAAAAAAGTAATGAAAAATCATGTAAGGTCTCTTTGATGCTCTCCTGCGCTGTTCAAACAAGTGATGTTTAAACTTTGAAAAGCGCCAAACTGTAAACTTTGAATCTCAAAACCTCTGAAATGGAAGACTGAAATCTGAATTACCTGACTATTACTGCTTTTTCGCATAACAGCATTTTCACTCAATTGTTGGGAACAGCAATAAAATCCAATTGACCGTAAGACGTACTTATTTAGTATTGCCGTGATTGCATTTTAGTATTAAGCTTCTTTTGGGTAGTTCGTTAGTTCCCTATATTGTTAGCTTTGCCAACTTTCATGGACTTTAGTAGTTTTCTTTCGTGTTCCGCGTTCAAAGGGTCAGCGTTTTGGTAAGTAAGAAGTTTATTAAACATTTTATTGCAACGCTGTTATTCTTTCTGGTCTTCATAGAATTAGTTGCCTTTGCTTGCCATGGTGTCTTAATCTGTAAATATAGATTTTGGTACCGATTTTCATTATTGGCTATTGCCAAGTCGTCAAGTATAGAAGTCGTCAAGTTTTACCGGTATTACATTTTACTGCGTCTTTACAGTAACCCAATTATCTGGAACTAAGAACGGCAAATTGTGCTAAAGTAACATATTTATTTCAAAAAAACTTTTTTTCTTTCTTTCACGTTCTCGTCTATTTATTTTTCCGAAAAAGCGTACATTATGTGAATAATATGTTATTTCATAATTACTGTAACTGTAACTAGAGGATGTTTAGTTTTGACCTAGGACAAATTGTTTTTTATTGGGAAATTAGTAGCAGTACCAATTACACATATAACCGGATGACGCACGAATCATAGTTTGATAAAGTTTTTTCCAAGACGCAACCAAATTTTTTTGTCTTCTTATTTGCAATGCCATTTTTATAGGATGCGATGCAAATGACTACAAAATTATACAATAAAAAAAGTCTTTAACAGAAGCCTCTGTTTTAACATACAAATTTTACTGATGTTGAAAATAAGAGGGTAGTGTGCTCGTTATAAAATTCTTGAGACGTGTGGCTCTGTGGGGACTGGAAACCCGCTATTTCTACAAAGAACTGTCGTCGCGCCAGGCTTAGGTCTCAGGTGACTCAAGAGCTAGAGCTCACCTCGGACAACAGATCTTACGTATACAACGAGGTAAAGCCTCCAGTGTTTTGTGTACACTTCTGCAAGTGAGCGATATGTCTGCGTTTATGTTATTTATTATAACTTTCATTAGTTATACTTTGTTTTGATATTTACATTTTCTAGATATGACAGCTTTAAATATAAAGTGTTGTTTTCAGGTGAGAGGTTTTTAGGGATTAAGTTAAAACATTTTCCATATAAAACTCCTTAATTAGTTTTTTGTAATCACTGCTTGACTCGTGCATAACTGCTTGCTCGTGCTTGACTTAAAACTATTTTTACAATCAATAATTTTTTTAAATGAAGATGTGAAATGTCGCGGCAAACATCTTGTGGTCGACATATTGCTGTTAAATTCAGTTCTTAAGCGTTGCTAGTGGCTACCCATCTGCGACGGATCTGAGATAGTCCGCCTTATTTGTAGCTACATACAAATCTCTAGAAATGGAAGTCACTACTTAATATTAGATTGCCTACATACTTGTTTACATCTCTTTGAAATAAAGTATGTCACATTTAACATCTAAGACAACTGTAAATATCAGTTAGTATACTGTGAAGATTTGTTAGTCCAATACCGACAACAAATAGAAAATAAATTGAAGGGCCAGTGGTCATTATCGGGGCGATGATGTAGAGTTGGAGTTATATATAGTTAGAGTCAGATTTATATATAGCGTTTTTAATTTAACAATGTTAAAGAGCATATTGTAATAGCACTATATTTAACAATTAGCGAGAACAAATAACTTTGACTTTAAGTGATTTGAAAACATGTGATATTAAAACAAATTTCAGGGAGCACTGAGGCACTATTGTATTTTGAAGGTATTTCTGATTTTAGCTATGATGATTTCCATAGTAATTCAGAGAATTATAACCAAAAACCCAATCATATTTGGTTACGTTTAAAACATTATATACAAAATAATTTTAAATGAACAACATTCTACAGGTAATTAGCATACTTTTTGTTATCGCTGGCAGCTTATTTACTACTTTGCACGCATTTAAAAGTAATTGTCTTGACTCCCATTTATCGATGTGTACGCCATCTGTGTTCAAGCGGGTCATTAGTTCCGTAGAAACAAGAAGGCATTAGAGTTTTAATACCTGATGAAGAAGCCTTGTCGAACTCGTGATATATTGTATAATGGATGTAACAAACGCGACTTATGTTCGAAGTGAAATTGAATGTTAACAGTTTACATTTACACTAATGAATAATAATAATATATTGTTATAAAGTCCAACATCACGTGTACAGGGTTCCTAACAATGTTCTACGAGATACATCGTAAAGTAGAGAGTCCGGTACATTATTTCGAACTGTCCCGGAGCGGCAGTATGGACGTGTGATTACTTAGATGCCGTGTAGTTCAGCTGAAATACACCGCGCCCTTAGACAGTTCTCCAGTAATAAAGAGTGATAAACATTTACATATGCATATAAGATTACCTTAATTATAGGTGTACAACTTTTACGTCATAATTCATAATTAAATTAGTATTGTGTGTTACGTGCCAGGTTGTTTTGTTCTGAGAAACAGTGAGAGTCTTGAGGAGAAAAGAGTTGGTTATAAGGTGCAAATAAGCTCGCTATAATTGTATTACGTTTATGTATATCGTAAAATTCATCCTTTTCAATAATAGCTCCAATGACGGTTTAAGGTTTTCTAACTGTCTAGTTCCTTTTATCATCAGTGTTCTTCCCTGAGGCCGTTCTTAAACCGGTAAAAAACTAGAGTCACGCCAAGTTTTCATGAGCGTAGTTGTCAAATACAATTAAAAGTAATTGATAATTTAAGCTCTAAATGTAAGTAATTTTTCACACTATATTAATTCAGCTGTTAGAAGTAGCTGTAGTTCATGTCTCTATTTTTCCCTCAAATTTTTGTCAGAATATATACTATATATATATACAGAATATATATACGAATCGAAATAAGTTAATAATAAAAATGAGGTAGAGAAGAAAATATGCAGGTTACATTGAACGAAAAAAGTCGGATTCGTAACAATATGGCGCGAAAAAACGGTAATCCTAATAAATTAGTTCTACACGACTACTCTGCTAAGTTGTGAAAAATTCTTTCCCACTTTGCTGTCATTGTAAATTTATTGATATCGGTTCGGTTGAAAGGACCGAGCTGAATTCTAATGGGCTGCTAACTATACGATCTATTAATTCCGACTGTAAGTAACTCATTTCACGGTTGACATCTGTAGCGATCAAATCTAATCCCATTATTGCGGCTGTTACTAAACTTTTCGGATATAGCAAGGTGGTTTGCTGTCTCCGTTTTTCTTAGTGTTACCTATTTGGTATTTCACGGCTTTAGCTTAAAAAAGTTAATTAATGGTAATACATAAATGTTAATTTCGTTAATTGAAGAAAATTTTCGCCAACACGACTAATTACGTAACCCCAGATCTGTTTAAACTTATCTAGCTGGAGGACTTAGTTGAGCTACCTAAAATATGTTATTATAGTGTTACGTATAGATATAGGTATTACCTAATAGGTACCTATCAATAACGCCAGATGGAAAAGTTACTAGCAACCAATCGAATTCCAAACGGGAAAAGGATACAAAGAGTAACTTTTCCGTTTGTTCATAATATCCCCCAATCGTGAGTTGGAAGTGAATAGTTTTTCGCGACAAACACGCGACCGCGGTTACCAACGGTAACCAAGTTACGGAGCGTTCCTCAAGTTTCTGAGCTTCCCAAGTTGTAATCAAAGTGTATTGTGGTATGATTGATGTCTACTTAACAAGTGTTTAGCGACGCCAGATTATTAATGTTGTTGTTAGTTAGAATTCGTTACTTGTAGACCCGTGGTTAAATGATTTTGACCTTTCCTGTTGAATATATTAGAAGTAAGAATAAATATACGAGTACATACGCAGCGCGACAAGCTGTCGTAGTATGTTTCCGTGTCGGGCGGAGAAAGAATTAATCCCCTGACTTGACTTAATAGGTTTTTGAGGCTCAACTTTAAAAATTATGTAATGTGGGCAAATATGATTTACTAACTATTTTCCAAAGAAGTTAAAATAATCGATATATAATAAAAAAATATCCAATATTTCAGCTAATGACAAAGATCGGTATAAGCTTTCTAAGAAATAAATCAGAAGGCTCTGTGTTCATGATTTCAATTTATTCCAATTTTATGCTTTACAAATGTAACAAGTAATAATCCCCAGAGCAAAAAGTATGTACCTACTTAAGTTTAAAATATAAATAGCCCAAGCGCTAACCGATGGGGGAGTTATAAGTTCTCTTATGTCTGAACTCTTAATTTAAAAAATATCCCAACAGAAGTCTCCGAAACTGGGGTAAATACATATGTATATTTATGGAAAGAGCGAAGAATATAGAAGAAACACTTCAGGCCTGTAACGATACAGATTTCTGTGTACCCAATAAGGCACTTGGCGTAATGTTATATTATACTGTGTACTATTACATATTCTTTTTTTTTATTTTTAGTTAAATGAATTTTCGCATTTCTTCTCTTGGTATTTGGAAAATTCCCCTGTTAAAACTCTACCTTTTTACCTTACAGTTTAATAACATACCAAATAAAATTTAAATTGGCTATAATACCAGTTAAAATTGACACAAAACTTTTTTCCATAATCAGGTTTAAAATATGATACCACGGAAAATTGGGACTCGTCCAACAGGGTGTAAATTCCTATAAGTAAGGCAATAAAGTGTTGTAAACGGTTGTGTCAAGATTGACTTAGAATGTTTTATATTAAAATTCGTTACAAATTATTTAATTATTGTTTCTCCAGTAGACTCCGATAGCTCCTCGTTTGAGTCCAGATCTCATCAACTGGATAACAACTAATAATTGTGTTGTGAATAAATTTTATATTAATACAATGCTATATCTCATACGTGCCAGGCAGAGACGATC
>DWME01004473.1:0-16292 GCA_018244795.1 Parelbella ahira ahira
TGCCTACGTGTCATTTTTATTTGCTAAGCGTTCTACGTTCAGTTTGTAGGAGCCGCTCGGCCGCAGGCGACGCACGACCCACGCTCAGGCTCACTCAGTGCTACTCTCTTTGAAAGCGACAACACATTGTCTTTCAACTCCTTTCAACGTTTTCAGACCTGATTATTTCAATGAGTAGAAATATCGGTAGTGATAACTTTTACTGCTAAACGTTTATTATCAGATCTATACATGTTATATGATTTGGGGTTGTCCTGAAGAAAGGATAAAGAGAAGCCGGTATGTAAGTTAGTGATCCATAATATTTGTATGTGGGTGAAAATTTAACTGTATAACGTATCCTAGACTGCATCGTCGCAAGTGCAAGCGCGACTGCTGATCGGAAGGTCCAGAGTACAAATGTCGGATCGGGTACCTACTCTTGGACTTTTCTAATTTAGAATTTCTAATAGTAACTCGAAGTCTGGATCTGTGGCCGATGTATGGCTATTTCATGGGACGTATAACATAACAAGAGTATCGTCGAATTGTTCCATACTTCCCTGCCTACTCCTTCGCGAAATATACGCGTCATGTTATAATAAATTTGACTTTCGTTTCAGCTGAACTCAATATTTTACTGTGAAGTCTCACCGCCTCTTGCCATAACATCTTTTCGAGGTACCCATTAAGTTTCTGTTTCACTTTATCTTGCTTCTTATAGGGGTGAAAGGTGAAACAGTTCGTGAGATGCGGAAAATATATTCCCAATCCCGGGGGTATTAGAATTTATTTATCCCTGGGGTGAGGGAGAAATGTGCAGGGTAGGTACAGTTCGCTAAATAATTAAATGAAAAATGCGATGTCCAGAAACCAATAAAAGAAGGAATAGATTTATGACGGGGTACGTTGCCAATTCGTGGATTTTTCACGAATATTTGTCGGCTAGCGTTGTACACTATGAAACGAAATAACTTATGTTATTTACACGGAACTATATTACGTTTACGGGAAACATTTTTAATTATTAAGTAACATCACGCCTTTATCTCCGAAGAGTTAGTCAGAGGAGTGTAGTACACTCCGCATTTATCAATCTCTTCATACATGAATTGTACCTCATCATTTAAAATGAAATGTTATTGTATTCAGGTAATCAGATCCTAGCATTTTACCAGCCGTTTAAAAGATTTTTTGATTTTTTTTTTCAAATTAAAAAATCTTGGCTACCTAAATAATTACTAGGAATACCTATGTAGGTAAGTGTAGCCAAATATATCTTCTAAATCTATATAATATCTGTATTAGAAAGGTTTTTGTAGCAAATATTTATTTAATACTAATCTCTTCAAGGGTGTTTGAACCCTCTGTTCCAAGTATTGTACTTGTACTAAGTACTTGATCTTAGGATTAAGTGGATATTTTGAAGTTCGCGTTGTCGTAATTATATTTCGAAACAAACACTGGGGTCGGTTTTATCATATCCGATTTAATTTTATATATAACACCTAGTTTAGAACCACGATCAAGTGGCGGTGGGTTGGTCACATATGTCGAAGACATCTGCTGTTGGGGCAGACGAGTTCTCGAGTGGACACCGCGAATTGGCAGACGTACCGTGAGTCGCCATACGACCCGTTTGACCGACGACCTTAAAAAAGCAGGTGGTAGCTGATGGCTGGATGAGAACTGCGGAGGTTCGGATGCCGTAGCACACCTTGGGACAGGCTTATGTCCGGCAGTGGAACAGTAAAGGCTGATGTTAGCGAGTTTAGAACATACGACCGCTTTATTCGTATAACACTTGGATATGTAAAGGAAACCGGTGAAATGGATAAAAAAATTAAAAAAAAAACAATTAGAACATTGCTGTACACAGAAGTTACGTACGTTACAGTTGGAGCGATTTCACGGTAAAAACTTTGTATGAAATTCTGTTTTGAAAAACGTCTTTTTTTTTCATTATAACGAAGTGGCGAACGAGGGCAGTGCAGTCTATGGCATATTATGGATTGACTTCAGAGCTTTAAACAACAATAGAGCCAGAATATTCCATGTTAAGTTTAAAAATCTGTTAAAAAAAATACCGATTTATTTATTTGGGTTTTGAAATCAATCGTGTAATTTATAAAAACCATTCTAAAGTTACACTCTATGATTCTAATTGCGTTGTCTCTGATGAAAATGTTGTGTAAATTTAGCTACGACTGAAATAGCACTTTCCGTCAAATATAAACTATTCCATGACTCAAATGGCACATTGCGCAAAAATAAAATTTAGTATTTAGGATCGTTTCAATGAGTTCAATATGAGTCATCGTCTTTAAAGCATTATCTTTACAGAAAAAATAAGAAAACTACCTTATGGAATTCTCGTAGAATTACGTATGTTGTCCAATTATATTATATAGATAGATAACATAATTGTTCTAATATCTACGTGCCATAAATTCGTGGTCGGATGTAGTTATGCGCCTCCGAATACGCGAGCGGCTATGTATTATGCGCCATAAATAATCTCAGTTGGCGTAGGTGTGTTATTAATAACTCGTATATCACTATTAAAATGAGATAAGAGTACTACTAAAAACCCCCACAAATTAAAATCCACACAAGGCACAAAATGGACGTCGCTAATACAATTGTTTCGTTTATTCGGGTGTTTTGGAATCATATGTTTTATTTTGTTTTTAAAATTATAAATATTAATTAAATTCTGTTCTATTTTCCTATTCTATAGTACTTAAATGTAACTGGTGAAAAGTGGGAGTGCACTGCCCCCCTCTGCCTAACTTTTCGGGGATTACAGGCTATTACAATTACGGTTTGTTATGAAAAAAGTTTTTATCGTGTATATTTTATGTTGCTATTTAAGGGTTTTCTATCTGTTTTATCTTGAAGTATCGGTAACATAACTATCTTAGGTAAGTAACTACTCGAGATATTAAGAGGTACCTACTTATACGAGTAACTCTGTAATTAAATTATTCGAAAACCTAAATCTTATTATGAATTAATTTTATAAGTAGATAATAAAATTCTAACGCATTCGACATAATTATGTATACATAGGTACATATTTTATAAAGTTTACAATCTTTTTTAATACTAAGGTCGGTAAATGTATGTAGGTACTGAAAAGTAACTTACATAAACCGAAAAATCCTAACAAAAGATTCGCCCAAGCATATATGGCCGTGGTCGTAAAAAAGGTGTTACCCACCAACCCCTCCCCCCCTGAAGCCTAAGAAACCCAATATCCCTCTCGAACCCGTATATCGCCAACGATCGTTCCACATTAAGAGACACGGACGTAAAGATGTCTCCGAAAGTATTCCGTGTAATAAAATTCAGCAATTACTCTTATGGCGGAGGCACCGCAATGCAGGGACGGGAGCTCTCGATACGGGAATCGAAACGAGCATAATAATGCAACACACGGATTTAAATCGTATAACATTTGTTTCACACGATTATGTGTGCAATATATTAATACCTGTAGTTAAGTAGGGTCTCTCTTACCAACTGGAAACTTCCAATATAACATTATATTAATGTAATGCTTGAAAGTTACAATATACACTGTCCATAGAAACCCGACAACGTCACAACCTTTTATATGTATAATGTTTTGAAAGATTATCCCAGGGAAAAAGTAAATAACAAGTTGATTCATAAATAACATAATAAAATATTTCCCGTTAAATTACGTCGCGAGCTGCGGAAATCCGGAAATTGACGTGACTGGCAGATCCGTGCTTGGGGAATGTCATTTCCGTATTGAAATTACATTTCATATTTACACGGAAGGTGTGAAGGTGTCTCGTATTAATCTATCAATCGGCTACAAAATAAAATGTTATTCAATGTCGAAAATAACTCGTATTTTATCATTATTTATCTAGTTTTTGGCCTTTGTTCACTTTAATTTAATTCGACTCTTGGCCATGTCACTTTATGTCATGTAAACACAGAGACACAAAGACATTAAATGAAATGCTATATGAGGGTGAAGGAGCGGACCAGGAGTAACGTCATCAGCGGTAGCCATATATATGCCCCTAGTAGATCATTAAGCAAAACAGTATTGGGTTTTAGATAGCTAGTTTAGGGTCAGAGATAGCTATAATGTTAAAAAGTAGAGTATAGTATAGTAAAGCATAAATCGTTCCATTAGATGCTTTACCATCCTGCAGGACAACACGACAAGGTCAGTTGAGTCGTAGCAGAAACACATTCACCGTTGTAGTGGTTAGAGATAGTTCTAGCAAGTTCTATGAACAAAACTTTGCTAGGTACTATGTAGTATCAACATACAGGTACACATTACGTACATATTGCTGTGGTTATCTTTTGATACGGCTTACCGCACGAGCTGGTGTGGTAGTTTAGATGAGATCTTAGGATATACACAACATTGATAGACCTTTATTTAAATCTGAAGTAGTTTATTGATACCTAATCTGACTATTATACCGATACCTGCGAAAGGCTGCAGGCAGATGCTGGATGCGACAAGCCGAGGACAGGGCGAGATGGCGCTAATTGGGGGAGGCCTATGTCGAGCAGTGGACAAGATATGCTGGTGATGATGATGATGATGAATCTGACTATTCGAATACAATATATGATGTGACAGCATGTATGTAGTGATAGTTAAATCAAAGTGAGGTTTCATAGTACTAATAGCGAGTCGTACTTATCATATGTTATATTTTGGAACTTATTACAGATTTTATTACACTATAATATAAATAATAAAATCAGAAACGTTACAATCTCAACATTAGCACATTAAGATTGACATATAATCTGAAAAAGCTTTCGAGGAAATAGATGACTGCATCATAACTATACAGGAAAACGGCGGGATTTTTTTGCTACCAACTGCTTATTTGCAAGTTTATATGATGTATACATTGTACCTACATGTTTATATACCTACATCTATGAGTGCGTTGTGTTGACTTTTTCACTTACCTCGGTCGACTGCACACAGACGGTTCAGTAGTTCAAACGAGGTAGCGGGTGTTAATTCATACGAAGCCATCAATTGACTATTCATATCTGTGTGTCCGCGTAGCGTTCATTGAGTCCTATTTTCAGCCACCCGCAGATTTAGTACCAAGCTATGACTAAAACACTACATTACTTTAAAGGTTATAGATAAAATGCTATGAGAAATGCTCATTTGAAACATATTCTTATAGCGATACTAATATCGGGAAGATTTTAAAATAAATAGAGGTAGGTAGGTTTTGTGGTTTTCTTAAGTAAATTTCCTGGGCTTCTAACCAGGGTTTTACCAGATTTAGAAGGTTCTATGGGTTGCCGTTAGGGTTCACGCCTATCTTACTGGTATTTGTACATGGGAGAAGAGGGGAATGCCCGTTATATTGAACAATGAACCTTGTTTTAAATAGCTAGGCAGGTAAAAGCAATTAATACAATGATTCTAACGATAAACACTAAACGTTAAATGATACTCTCATAATTTCTTTTCGTATTTCCGTTCAAAGTATTATCTTTTCCACGCGATGTAATGGCTCTTTCTATTAACAACGTACCATATATTCGCAGAGGCTGTTTCTTTGCCGTACCATACATTCGCAGAGGCTGTGCTCCCCAAAAGCAATGAAGAGTAATCTCCTGAAACGTTTGTCTTTGTTACTCATTGTATCTATATTTTTTACTCTGTTACTAGTAACTTTTATTTCTTGGTTAAACTAAAAGTTAGTGTCGTTCTGTTAATCGTATTTGAGCTCATTTTTATTTTACATTGTACTTACTATCTAAAATAACATTTAAAATATTCATATTATTTGTTTGGTTTCACTGGTTACTAATGTTCAAGCCAAAAGACAATGGTTTCTTTAGAATCAGATGGTCGGATGAATTATATTTCTTTATTAACATAATAATAAAGTAACGTCACGCCTGTACCTCTCCAAAGACGTAGGCAGACAAGTGTAGTACTCTCCGATGTTTCACCAGTTAAGTTCTACGTCTCATTATGCAATACATGGTGACCCTATTGCGGTAAACCGGGCACAAATTCAGCTCCTGAGCCACAACTAGGTATTTCAAGTTAGAAAATCCAATAGTACCCGACCCGGGGATAAATCCAGGATCTCTTGCTCAGCAATCGCTCATGCAACAACAAGACCAACTGGGCAGTCTGTTATCACATTTATTTATTACTATATAGTAATAACCAATTGTACTCGTATTTACCCCGAATCTTAAAGTCATTGATTTAGATATGAGAAATAAAGATAAAAATAGAAAATATCTAGATGAAGAAAAGATATATGCATGAGTATATGTATATCTACGTATATAAGAAAAAGATCTCATCGTTTTTCAAATAATGACACAATTACGTTCTCGGTACTCGGTTATCGCATATTTCCTAGCTAAACTATGTATTATCTCGATTACGTAGATGCTTCTTCGGAGCTTGAGGCACATAACAGCACATATACATTACTAGGATTGCTCAAAGCACCGATTCGATAACATCACAAGCTCGGCTTTATGTCTTTTTTACGAGCGCTTCCAACCGACGGTGTACACACACATAAATATTCCAGAGTTGACAAAATAACTTTTCTTAAATTGTTGGCGTGTCCCGAGTGTCGCGCTGCTATTATTTATCGTTGGCACGTTTTTCGAATAATTGTAATCGCTGAAAACGTACTGAAACGCTGGAAATAATTGTTATATTGTTTCAGAATTACCTAAAGCGGAGCGTTCTAGAAAGTGAGATGTGGAAAACGTGTCGTTTAAAAGTATAGAAGCTTGTTAGGTTTGTTAGGATAGAGATGTTTGATGCTCGGTGCTCTCTGCCTACCGCATAAGAGATCTGTGGTGACAGAATAATATTAATCTTAGCAAAGGCAGGTATCTAAATAGGCGTAGTATGTTTATATAAAGCCAACTAAGTGGTATATAACTGAAGGATAAAGGATGAAGGATCCACATTCGGATAGATATTTAAATGAAAGCTTAAGTTCAAAGTTTTGAGAACAAATATATTTATTTCTTTAACGTGTGCCTCTTTAGAACTCTTGTTCTTATTATATACATATGTTTGCATGACAATTATCTTATAATATTAATACTGTTTACCTTGCACCATACATAAGTGTAGTACCACTATATAGAAGTGTAGTACACTCCCATAACACACCAGTTATGCGATAATTTCCACCATGGAATAAGAGATGAGTCTATTCCCGTACACCGGCCATTGATCTAGACTCCATCCGAGTACTATGAAGTTCCAAGTTTCGAAGAACCCAGTAACCGAAAACTGTGATACATTTCTTTCCCGATATTCAGGTAAAATATACATTGTTTACGTCTATGTCATAGGACACCGGCTCAACTGAACTCGGATGTAAAGCGGTCACGTTGCCGTGGGTGTCGGGGTAGTCTTGCTGGGCAAGTTTTAATGCGGGTTCCATATAAATTCACTGGAAATTCACTTCATTTTTACGTGGGTAGTTTAGTACAGTTCTGTTTAATTCCCTTAAGGATTTGTTCCGTTTTTACTTCACGTATTAGTTTAGACACCTTTGTAATAGAAGTATCAGGCAAGGCAGGCAGCACATTGGTAGCCCTTGATGTTGCAGATGTCTAGGCGATGGTGACCATTTAACATCACATGGGCCGCCTGTCTGTTTGCGTTGCCTTTCAGTACAAAAAAATCATTATATTTTAGTTGATTTCGCAATGAACCGTATGTTAATAGATTAGTAATAATTTACTTTTTGATTGGTTCTTGGGCAATTCTACGCGCGTTTTAAGACGTCTGGAGACGTACAAATTAGTACTTGGCTAGTAACGTGGCAGATCCTTACCCATCTTATTCGGAGATGAAAACGATGGGACTGCTGTAGCGACTACCGAGTCAAACATTTAGATACTTCACTTAAAAGACGTTCAGTGCTACGTGTCTGCGTGGTGTCAACCTCTAGATGCCCACTGCTGGACATAGGCCTCCCCTAATCGGCGCTGCTCCTTCCGGTCCTTGGCCTTCCGAATCCAGCAGCTACCCGCTGTCTTTCCTCAGGTCGTTAGACTATCTAGTAGGAGGGCGAACTACGCTCCTCTTGCCGAGACGTGGTCGCCACTCGATGACCTTTCTTCCCCATCGGCTGTCGGTCACTCGAGCGATGTGGCCTGAACATTGCCACTTCAACTTACTAATTTTGAGAGCTATGTTTCTATGTTTTCACAATTTTTTACTTACCTACCCTTATAGCTCATGGACAATAGGCTGATTTAATGCCAAGGGGCAGTTAACACTCAATCATTGGTGAGGGTGTGAAGTTTTAGTTGTTATTATATTTACTAAAGAACACTCAATGTTATGTACACAGCGAAACGAAAATATATTCCTTGCTCTTTCTTTCCAGATATTCGCCCACCACTACCATTTCTACCACAACTCGGTAGCGCGACGGTCAGTGTCGCCAGCACACGAGCACCACGGTCGTCTAGAAAACGACTCGCGAGTGCGCTGGGCGTCGCAGCAGAAGCTGCTGTCGCGGAAGAAGAGAGACTTTCAGCATTTGAATGTCTTATCCACAACAGGTAATGTAATTATGCTTAATGTAAGTTCTGTAGAGATGTAGAATTTTGGAATGTTTTGTTAGGAAAAATACTATGATTATGCTGTGTTCAGCTGTGGAAGTACCGTGTCTGGATTAATTTTTACTTATAAATAGGAGCGGTTGCGTTGCTACGAATTTTTTCAGGTAGTGTTTCTGTTCTATCTGATACCGGATATAAAAGTTTATAGACAGAAATTATCAATTTTACTAGACTACTAGTACTAATCTCAAATACTTGAGAAATATGGCTTAGTAGCTCGCGAACTGAAAGTTCTTAAACCACAGTACAGAACGAAGATCGAAAGGCAAACCCGAATGATTTCTTACAAATCGTTTCCGATAGAGTCAACGTCTACTAACGTTTAAGACTTTAATTTAAATGAAATTTATTGTATTTTCAATTTTATTTTGACTGCCTCGTTGGTCGAGTGGTTGCAAGCGCGACTGCTGATCTAATACTATCAGTACATCACTACTGTATGACTATTTAAATTTCGGAAAACTGGGATACACTTAATATCGAAAAAAAAACTATAGAATGACTTTTTTATACAGCTGAGACGAGGTCATCGGAGGTGCCCTCGCCATCATCAGCATCGAAACGGGATACAGGGTCCAAGGTCCACAACACAAGAGTCAAGGGCAGGCCGCGATCTGCTGACACCAAGTTTTATTTAAATGACCCCAAATGGCCTCACATGTGGTATCTGGTAAGTCAATTTTAATATCTTTATGAATTGTATTCAGCTTGTGGCCAAGAGCAAGTCGGTGATGCATATAGTTGGGTAAATTCCAAATTGCCCATCAGGCATAGACAGACCTTGGAAAAGGTCCTTCCAAATCATAAAATATAGGGTTCTGTTACTGCAATCCATATCCCTATACAATTATTAACTTTTATTGATTTTGTAAATACCATTTAAATTACCATATAACTGTAATTAAATGCATAATTAAACTTCAAGTATATTTTAAACCCTATTTTAATTGCCATATTATGTATTTTTGTTACACACAAAGAAATAAACTATCTATGTTTCGCTTCGTTACTTAATTACGTTCACTTTAGTGAAACATCTTATCTGGAACAAAACTAATTATCCATCTTATCCCGAACTTATTCCCTTAACGAGATCTACCGCCGCCGGACGTCCAACTTACTAATGTTTGAAGACATACTATGATGCTTAGAGGTGTTAATACTACTCTGCTGTCTGTGCTCTTTATCTGATCAAGTGTGTATATATTTATTAATAGGTTTATTAATTGAATGACAGTATAGACTTACTTACTTAGTGACGTGCCATTGGAGAGGCCTATGTCCAGCAGTAGACGGAAGTAGGTTGATGGTGATGTTGATGATGATAGAGTTACTCGATATTTGACTGCTTCGTTGGTCGAGTGGTTGTAAGCGCGACTGGCGATCCGGACATCCTGGGATCAAATCTCGGTTCGGGTACTTTTGAATTTTTCTGATTTAGAATTTCTAGTAGTGACTCGGAGTCTGGATCTGTGTCCGGTGTATGGCAATGGGCTCACCCCGTATTCCGTGGGACCTAAACGTAACTGGTGAAACGTGGGACTGTTCTACACTCCTCTGCCTACCCCTTCCTTAAAGTGCTCAAACTGCCTTAAAGTGAAATTAGAAAATTGAAAGAGAAAATTATTACAATTCAATTCCTTTATAAAATTAATGAAAATGATTATTAGACGTAAATTTTTGGAGAGAGGTATATTATATTTAAGTACCCCCAAGTTACATTTAAGTGCTTTAAGTTATAAGCTACGAGGATTGCTACTTATTTAACTTGTTTGTTTTTCTTTAAATCCCTCGGCACACCGCAGATCCAGTCTCGTTTCTTTTTAATTCCCATGCATTTAATTCTAAAACGTCGAGGTTAATGAAAATTTTAATTTACCGTTATATTCGCTGCGAAATAACCGAAAAGTAATTTTTAAGAAAATCTCTCGCTCTCTCAGTTATAAATGTTAACACAAAAAATTCGTTTTTCCGTTAAAGAAGAATTTTTAATAACACCGAAAGCTATTTCCCGTGCTGATACGAATTTGTAGCGGAGTTTTATACGAGATATACACGACATGTATAGGTAATGTTTGCAGACGGCGAGGCTCAGTTGTAGCAACATTGATATTCTTGCAGCTCCTGCCGGGAACTTAGCAGTTTTCATCACTATTTTTCTAACGGACAGATATTTGAATTCAATAACGGGAACTATGTCCACATATATGCGAGTTTGTCTGCAAACTTGTTACAGGACAAATTTCTAGAATTCTCGATGCACAAAAATGCGCCACCGAAAATGAACGTGTATTTTGAAAGGACGCCAGTACCGGTTACGGTTTCATATTCGTTCGCGACGGATAAATCGAAATGTTTCCACAGCGGAATCGAATTTTCCAGATCGATATATGTACATATATTAATTTTATCGCATATCGTTGCAGCATTCAATTTTTCATATCGCTTTTGAGCGACATCGGCGATACAGTGGATACGCTTACATTTCCAAATTAAAAGCGAACCCCGCGGGTCGCGCGTTCTGGAGTTGCATTATTATCAACAGAATGTTCATTCGGTTTCACGAACACAACATGCGTGTTGTGACATGACGTTTTGCGCTAATGCTTGCTTTATTTAAAATTATGTGCCACTGTTGCGACGGGCTTGACACGACTTTAATTTTAAAATTTTCGCAAGCACTCTTACAAAGACTTTATATTATAATTTATTAACTAGTTGCTACCTGTATACGTAGATAAACATTTAATAACGCTCCATGTTTAGAGCTTGTTATGCACATATTTTTTAAATATTGTGTCAAGTGGAACGACACGATCTCTACATATTATATATATATTTTTTAATCCAGTTTTATAATAATTGTTACTGATAGAGACAGTAAATGTGTTTAAAGACACCTTCATAAGATAACTTTTATTGGTCCATTATTTATAGGAATAAGATGTTGTACCTATATATTAAAAAACTAACGTGTTTTATTTTTATTTTATTTGTTGACTGAGATAGGCTGATGATGATGATTTATTTTATTTAACAGAATCGAGGCGGCGGCTTAGACATGAACGTGATACCGGCGTGGCGGGAAGGTATCACCGGGCGAGGAGTGGTGGTCACCATCCTGGACGACGGGCTTGAGACCGACCACCCTGACCTAGCTGCTAATTACGTAAGATCATGCTTCACTAGAAGTAAAAACTAGTCTAAGTACAATTATTTCATCATTGTATTGTCCATAGATTTATATTTGTATCCAGCCAAACGAGGTCAACACGACATGTATCATCCTTGTATCAAGTGTCGGGGAGAGCTGATCACAATACATGCGACGTGAGACCCGATTAATGTTAATTTATCCTAATGTGGACGAGGTTGTTGCTTATAATGAACTCACATGACATATCTGTATCTATTAAGAACTCTCGGTGACATATCTGTTCGGCAGATAATTAGGATGAAATCCAGGTTAAGTCGGACTGGACATCAAACTTTAAGAATACATCTATACATCTAGTATATTGTCAAATATTTTTAGATTCGACTAACATAAATAGTGTCCTTAACATAGTTTGAAATTGTAAAAAAAGGGCTTTTCACAAAGAAACGAAGGATGAAATAATATGCTGGGTTTAATGGAACCTTATATGTATCGCATTGGGATATGTACCTTAAAATTACAAAAAAGGTAGTGATTCTGGCTACCTCACCTTTCAAACTGAAATGAAGCTGTGCCAGTAGTAATCTACATATATAAATACCTTTATACCAGATGCCAAATATTCATACCATATTGTACATGACGTCAAATATCCATACCATATTGTCCATGACGTCAAATATCCATGCCATATTGTACATGACGTCAAATGCTTACACCATATTGTACATGACGTCAAATATCCATACCATATTGTACTACATGAGGATGCTGTAGTATAATTACTGTGAAAAGAGCTTGAAAGCTTAAACCGTTTGTTTATTGTTTTTGAAGCATTTAACTATAGAAATAATTAGACGCTATGCGCGTTGGGTCATACAGAGGTCACTGTTGGCAGTAAATAATAAGTGTTTTAAAATTGGGGAAACAATTAAATTTTGTGAAAAAAAAAACCAAATGCTTACATTCAGTTGTACTTTTGTGTCAGCTACTCATGTTTGCGATTATTGCACTCGTATGTCTCGGCGTATGCGACATTACAAGTTTTACCGTAGCGCTCGTATGTGTCAGCGTATGCGACGTCATACATCCTACCATTCCACTCGCAAGAAGTTATTCATAGATGCGGTCGAAACAGCCGTCTTTTTCATTTCATTTCCCCTGTTTCATGGTCATATTAAATCCGAGTGTAAAGGGTTAGGAAATCAATTTTATATTTATTTACGATACAATTTCCGGGTAAAGGGACATAACGACCCGAAGATCCGTACTAAATCGACACAGTGGTTCGGTCTCTATTGACATACATGTTGACTCTACTAAGATCCAGCTTGCCAAGGTCTGTTTGAATGCAGTTAGTCTGATCAATGCAACGGTAATACACCTTAAGGCGCAACTGCTAGTACATAATGTGAGACTATTTGAACTATTTATGATATGACTAAGACCGCAAAAGATAACGATTAGCAAATTAAACATATCATTAGATAGGCTATATGGACTATTATTCTAAATGGTTCGTTACAAAGTTGTCGTCACAATAAGCAGGTAGAGGGACTCCGTAAGAAATAAACTGATATATTTACATTTAGTCTCAGTTTCGTATTGTTCATGCAAATGATAAATCTCAAAACTACTAAGAGAACGAGTATTGCATTACTAGATAGATATTTGGTGTTATAATCATCAAACAAATATAATTGTTGCAGCTTGAAATGTTAAAACTATGTTTGCAGTTCTCTCACGATGTTTTCCGTCACCGTTAGTAACTTTTGTAAAGAGGTGCGCACCATAAATTTGAACCCAACACTCCCTAATTAAAATCTTACTTCTTAATTCGGAATGAATACTGAATTATTAAGCGTTAAGCTATCGTGTCGTAATATAATTTAATTATTGAATATTCTGGATAAAGTAGAGTATTATAGCAACCGTAAGGAACTCTATATAAAACAGAAACATCGTAAAATCCACAGTAGAAACCTTTCAGAATAAAATCAACATTTTATTCATTGATAATTTGATATAACAAAACAATGTCGCGTCACGCGATGAAGTATTGTGATTGAGTACTCAATGATACGTAAATATGCTTAAATCATCTATCAAATCGGAATGAGAGCGGGCGGCCCGGGCGAGGGACGCGACGGAGTTGGGAGTGACATCTGTGAACAAAGGCGGTCGAGTTTTAAATTACACGATTCATCTCGCTATGCGGCTTTAATCTCAGTGTTGGCATTCGGAAAAATGGGTAATTGGGTCGCTGTTATTACACGAAAGCGATACGTGAGCAATGTTTCGAAACGGTGCATAGGGTCATAAGCGGGCGCTCGTATCAGTGTGGAGATTGATCAGTGCGACCGCGCTCTCCCAATCATCCTCATTATTCCGTTTAATGATTTTTCATCAGCATCAAACTCTATCGTCAATAAATCCCGTACAAAGTGCTCTTGCATTGTAAATACGATATGCGTAATGTTGTGAATGTATTTATGCAGTGTCATTAAGAGGGTTAAATTTAACCCTCTTTATATAATAAAGCATGAGAGACTTTCCAAATGTAAATTTCAATTTATTAATTGGATTTAAGTGATAAATAAATAATTCTATTGTACAAATTTAATTTTGAATCTCTTTAAACTTGTATTTCAATTGGCGGGTATAGCACAATGTAAAATTGAGAGCTGTGGAATCATTCTCTCACTGAAATGTAACTCGATGAAGTTACGGACATACCCAAGATATAATCATCTGTTGTTTATTGTACATTTATAAAAACAATATTTCAATGAAAATATATCATAAAATTTATTTAAATAATATGTTATTAATTAAATGAAAATAAAACTAGAACAGCTGCTCATACTAGGTATGACTGGTTGATTTCCGAAATCATCTTGAACTTATTCTACAGCTATTCGTTATAGGAATATCCAATCCATTAACAGAACCTATCATAATGTACCGAACTATGAGAGATGGGTCTCAAATCAAATCTTATTTTCTATTCAATGAAAACATTTACGAACAGAATCGCATGTTAACGCTAGTTTGTATTGACAGGATCCAATGGCGTCCTATGACGTGAACTCCCACGACTCCGATCCGCAGCCGAGATACGACATGATAGACTCCAACCGGCACGGAACCCGCTGCGCTGGGGAGGTCGCCGCCACCGCCAACAACTCCCTGTGCGCTGTTGGCGTGGCATATGGAGCTAGTGTTGGAGGTGAGGGATTTATTTTAACCTTTAAAAAAGGATTTAAAACTCCTTCAACAGACGAGAGTATACCGACTTTAATGAATAGGTATAGAAAAATATAAAAAAATTGCCGAAGTTCAGAACACAAGTTTATAAGGATAGATATAATTGGCGTTCGGTACTCTCTGCCCACCACGGAAAGCGCCTGGCGTGATGATATAATTTTTCTTCTTTTGCGTTACACTCTTGGCAGAGTGGTCGTGGTCGTATTTACAAGGTCAGTGGCTTCCTTTACAGTCTTCCGCCATTAGTCGCGTTTTATCGCATTTCGTAAACAATGACAATATACTAACAATAATATTGAAATAATACAACTACTGTCGAGTGGTCGATTTCATAATGATATGGTAAACTTTAATAATATCCACAGGGGATATTTCACGGCAAGCTGATCGAGCGTTTTTTGTTAATTTAAGCTAACGTGTATAAAATCTAATCTCTGTAACGCCCGTAGTTCATTGATGAGCCTATCAAAAGTGTATTGGATGCAAAACTAGTTTCAGTGTTGCCAGTATATACTGCAAAATTGCTGCGTTAGTGAATAATCTACTATATCCTGACTATATTGATTTTGAAGGGGATATTGGAAGTAAAAAGCATTGCACCAACAAAATAAGCAAATACCTAACGTATGCTATGCTTTGTTTAAAACTATCAACTTTTAATCGATGCATAGGTTCATTTTTAGTGCATAAAACAAGTAGAAATCGATCGCCAGGTTTGGTTTATATTCACTGTTACCCACATGTCGGTGTGTCATCATCATCGTCACCGTCAACCTTTAGATGTCCACTGCTGGTCATAGGCCTTGGACCTTCCGAATTCAGCAGCTTTCCGCTGTCTTCTTCAGGTCGTCAGATTATCTGGTAGAAGGGCAAAACCAACTAATATGGTAGTCGTTGTGCGATTGAATGAAATTTTTTTTTTTTAATTGTGCATGATATTCGTAACTCAGGGTATCTATCGTAAGTACATAGTCTATCTCGTTCCTATCCTTGATTTGGACTTGATGTAGACCTGTGTTTTAAAACGATATTCCATCGATTCGATGTTCGGTTCCATGTTCAATACTTCAATTTTCGATTGATTCGATGTTCGATTCGATAGATTCGATAGTTAGATTTGGTCTATCTCAACAACCTATATCCATAATGAAAAAACGTAACATTAAGCTTGTAATCCTTGAAGGAGTAGGCAGAGGAGTGTAGTACACTCCCACTTTTCACCCGTTAC